>PVIH01003367.1:0-162687 GCA_004025045.1 Sigmodon hispidus | reverse complement strand
ATGGCAACAGCAGCACCAATGGCAGCAATGGCAACAGCAGCAACAATGGCAGCAATGGCAACAGCAGCAACAATGGCAGCAATGGCAACAGCAGCAACAATGGCAGCAGTGTCAACATTGGCAACAATGGCCACAATGGCAGCACCAGCAGCAATGGCAGTAGTGGCAACAATGGCAGCAAGGGCAACAGCAGCACCAATGACAACAATGGCAACAGCAGCAGCAACAGCAACAATGGAAGCAATGTCAACAATGGCAGCAATGGCAACAGCAGCACCAATGGCAGCAATGGCAGCAAAGATAACAGCAACAGCAATGGCAACAGCAGCAGCAATGGCAGCAATGCCAACCATGGCAACAACAGCAGCAATGGCAGCAATGGCAACAGCAGTAGCAACGGCAGCAGTGGCAACAATGGCAGCAAGGGCAACAATGACAACAGTGGCACCAATGGCAGCAATGGCAGCAATGGCAACAATGGCATTAGCTTCAGCCATGTCAACAGCAACAGCAATGGCAACAACATCAATAATGGCAACAGCAATAGCAGTGGGAGCAGCAGCACCAATGGCAACAGTAACAGCAAAAGCAGTAGCAACAACAGCAGCAATGGATACAGCAGGAATAATGGCACCAACTGCAGCAATGCCAACAGCAGCAGCAATGGCAAGCAGTAGAAATGCCAGCAGCAGCAGTGGTGGCAGCATCGTGGTAATCAGCTTACCAGCAGGTAGGAAAGCTGTATAGTGCTCATGAAAGGCTGCTCCACCTTGGAATGGGTCTTTCACATTAATTCAGACCATGAGGCCAACCCTTCAATTGATGCTCCCTACATAGATGTTTCTAATCTGTGGTAAACTGACACTAAAAGCAACCATCACAACCTGCAAACCAGGAAGAAGGGGGGCTTGCTTTGGCTCTCAGTCTGAGAAGTCATTATGAAAAGATTTTTATTCAGGAGGAAAAGATGAATGCTGGTTCTCAGCTCATTTTCATTTGGGAACACTTACCCACCTCTGGCTGTTGTAGCCTACATTCAGAATGGGTCTTTTTTCCTTGGTTAAAACTATCTGGAAACACCTTCAGAGAAATGGCCAGAAGTGTGTTTCCATGGTGAGTCCCAGTGCACTCAAGTTGGCAATAAAGGGTACCCATCACAAGTACATGCCAGAAAGCATGCATGAACAGTTCCAGGATTGGTGGATGCCTTCTGCCCCAGCCACCCAAGGCACATCTACATAGACCCTTTTCCTCTACCTAGCTTTACAGGGAAATTTAAATCTCCTTAGACCACTCACTGAGCAGCCACTCTGTAAGTGTCTTTTATACTTACAGAAAGTACCTTTTACACTTCACAGGAAGTACCTGGACTGGTAGGAGAATGAAGCATTCTGACTTGTGTTCTTTGAGTGTTATCTATGATTCCACATGCACACACCCTGAGCAGAAATCTAAGCGTGAGTCTGATGAGTAAGTCCTCCGATGCTCAAGACGTGAGCTTTGAACATAGGCCTTTTCTCTCTCCAGTCACTGGAGAGCTTGAAAAATTTCAGAGGACAAAGCTGGAGGGCTGGCTGGCTGTGTTATGAGGTGAAGGAAGCAAAAGAAGATCTGCTTTTCAGAGGTGTGTAGGCAAGGGAACCTGTGGGAAGCTTTCCGTGTGAGGGAACTTACAAATAGGTGGAGCTGCACTTCCTATTTCAGGCACATCCCTAGATCATTCTCCATGCTTCCTTCAGTACAGAGACTCTGAAATGTTTACAGACATGAGAAAGCCCATTCCCAGTCTTTAGGGCACTAGATGCTAAAATCTCACCCTTGATACAGCATACGTACTCTCTGAAGACAATTGAGCATGATCTATTTGGGCCAAAAATACATGGAAAAGAGATTCAAGGCAGACTTAGAAATGAATAGACATGATTTTTTTTTGGCTTCCTGTGGCTGCTATAAGACAATGCCACTGTTCAAGTATCCTAACCAATAACAGAGTTTATCATTCACAGTTTTAGATGCTAGAAGTCCAGTACCAAGGTATCAGCTGTGATGTGTTCATCTAGAGTTTGTAAAGGGAGAATCCTAGTCTTTTAGAATTTTTATAGATCCAAATCTTCCTTCTTAGTAGCATGTCTTCAGCTTGTTTCTATCTTCATGTGATTATATTTCATTTCAACCTGATTACATCCACAAACCCTTCCTTCTTTCTCACTACCCAGCCTAGGCTTCCTGGTACTTCCCACCCTCTAGCCTCAGCCTCACTATGGTTATGAGTACAGTTATGCAGCACCAAACCCAGCTAGAAACCCCTTTAAAATACAGTCAGCTTCATGGGTACTAGGCATTGGGATTCATGCATGGGAAAGAATACCTATAATCTGTAACACAAAGATATATTTAAAAGTAAAGATAATTTCCTGGTTTGTCAGATGAACAGCTGGGATGCTGTGGAAGCTTGAACCTACTTTCATTCCAGCTCAGGGTCCACCCTCCAAAGGGTAGTGGCTTCCTTTTGATTTCTGTCTTTTAATTTTTTAAAAAAGACTCTGGTGTGGCACAGGATGATTGTAGTGGTTAGTGTTGATCATCAGATTCACAGGATCTAGAATCACCTAGGATAATCTCCAGGCACAACTGTGATAGATCATGTAGATCATTTAGTCTCTAGGCCTGCCTTTAAGGGATGATCTTGCTTAGATGATAAAGCTGGGCAGGCACACCTTTTTTCAAGACAGTGTTTCTCTGTGTGTAGCCCTGCCTGTCCTGGAACTCACTTTGTAAAAATTCCCAATATTTATTTTACTATAGTATTTTAATATTTGAGGCATGTAAATATATTCCTAATTGAAATAAAATGGCCTCCAACTCATAGAGATCCGCCAACCTCTACCTTGAGTGCTGGAATTAAAAGTGTGAGTGAATCACTGCAATCTGATGGGGAAGGCATACCCTAAAAAGAATGTGGTACTATTTGGGGGGCTTGTGTCCTGAACTGCATGGAAGGAAGGAGGCTGGCTGAGCATTGGCCTGCAGCCTTCCCTCTCTTTTCCCTGACTGCACATGCTGTGTGACCAGCTGCTTCAAGCACCTGTGGCATGGACTCCATACAGTGGAGACTGCCTGGGAGACCCTGTAAACTGTAAAACAAAATCATCCCCTCTTTCCTTGAGTTGCTCTTGAATTTTATCCAAGAATGACAACAGTAACTGATATGATAATGGATCTCACAATAACAAAATTTTAGTATAGTTTTTTCGTCCTTTAAAGGGAATTAATCAAGTTACATACAAACTCACCATGGAGAAAAATGCAGCTATAAAGAATGGGGTGGACCTTATGTGGAAAAATGTTTCCCTGTATGTTTGCTCTGCTATAATAACATGACATAGATTGGGTGCCTAATGGGTGATAAAAACTTATCTCTCTTCATTCTAGAGGCTGGGAAATCCAAAATGAAGGTGATGACTGTTTGCTGTTAGCCTTTTTACCTTCCTGTCCTGCATGAAAGAAATGGAGGGTTCTTTTTTCTCATGATTTTTTTAAAATGTGTATGTATGAGTATTTCATCTGCATGCATGTCTGTATATCACATTCATGCCAGGTTTATATGGAGACCAGAAGATAGTATTAGATTCTCTGGAACTGGAGTTGCATATGTAGTTATGTGATACCATGTGGGTGCTCAGTTCTTCAGGAAAAGCAGCTGGTGCTCTTAACCATTGATCCATCCATCCTGCACCTCAGAGCTATTCTTATTATGGTGCTGATTCAATCTATGGGGCTCTAACCTTATGACACATTCTTTTTCCCAGAGGCCATAGCCCTGTCACCAATATACTGGACTGGACAGCTATGTTCAACATATAAATTCTGGGACAACACATTCACTCAATAGCAAACTTTCTAGGATATATTAAGTGAAAAAGGGTGGACATACAACAATGAATACGACATGCAATTTTGTGCATAAAGGAAGGTTCAGAATATGTAGACATGTTCTTGCATCTGAATAAAGAGGAATCTAGAAGAATTCAGAAGAAACAATGGAAGCCATTAGACAAATTGAGAAACAAATAAAAATTCCCAATATTTATTTTACTATAGTATTTTAATATTTGAGGCATGTAAATATATTCCTAATTGAAATAAAATGGCAGTAATTAATTGAATATACATCTCTAGGATTGCTAATCATACCTTTAGGGAATTTGTATGATGTATGATGAATATTTTCTCACATGTGATGTAGGAATGTCTTTCTGTATGCTGTGAAATGAAGGAACTGTTATGGCCTATCAGGTACCATAGAAGTAGGCAGGGAAATAAGAGCATAGACAGAAGAAAGAGGGTGGAGTCAAGACACACACAATCCAGCCACCCATAAAACATCATGTAACAAAATTAGTAAATTTTGTTCACGTGGCAGGACAAATTAATGGAGATGGGTTGAATTAACATGAAAGAGCTAGCTAGCAATATGCCTGAGACATAGGCCAAACAGCATGAAATTAATATAAGTGTTTGAGTCATTTTGGGGGGACTAAGCGGGGCAGGTAGGTCTGGACAGTTGGGCTAGGTTGTCTGGGACTGCAGGTCTGTGGGTCTTGACCCCCATTAGATGGGCCTGAAACCTCTTTCTACACAGATGTGTCAAAAAATACGTAGAGATGTGTTTGCTACAGCATTATTTTAATCACTTGAAGCCACTCAGTTATATTTTAAGGGTAGACAGGTTTAATTACATTATAGCCACACAGTGAAATCCTAGATGTTACACAGAATGTGAAATGTATATTAACATGTAAAGTTCTCATATGTGAATACATATATACATATATATGCAAGATCAAAAATATTATACTCATTTTTGGTGAAGATAAGAATAATTTATATATGTATACTCATCCTCATATCCTACTGTTCTTAAAAGGGTATTTATATACTTGTGGTATATAAATGCATTTTACAGTAATTTCTTATACTTAAAATGTTCCATCTGGGAAGGGGGTTTATTAAGACTCAGAAAGTAAACAACTCAGAAGTCTGAGGGAGTTCCTGAAACTGACTAGATTCACAATGTCCCTGCCTTACTAAGGCTACATAAGCAATAAAGACTGCTAAAGAGAAGAGACCCACTGAGTTTCCTGCAAGTTGTGCAGAGACCTCCAGGTCTCCAAATTCATGAATCACCACCCATGCTGGATATAGCCTTTGGTGATGCAGTTATTTTGGGGTCATCTATGTTCCTGTAAGTAACCCTTCATTTATACACCTGTAAATAACCCCAATAGAATCATTGCTTTACCAAGTTGAACCTCAGTTTTCTTTCCTTGGCTTATTGTTGGCTCTCCATCTATGTTCATGTCTTTCCATGAATAGTTATGTCAGTCAGTGAGTTGACATAGAAAATTCTGAAAGTAAATAACCATACTCAAAATAATGAATACTCATGGCCTTTAGAAAGTAGTGTCAATGTTTTGGGTAGGAAAGTTGCCTACTGTTCATTATAATATGCTTGAATTGAATTAATTTTTTTTTTGCTTCAGGTATGTTTTTCTTCTTAAATTAAAAATATGTATAAATAGCTATCTGTTCAATAAAAATAAATGCATATGGTAACAAATTGAGTTAATGATGCTCATTCTGTACTTAGAACAGACTTACATTTTATATAAATTATATTTCATGCAAGATATATAAGTTATATTTTTAAGTAATATATACTTAAAACTTAGCAAGTTTTCTGTTATAAAATATTGACAAAACAAAGGAAGAAATGATTTACTTTGACTTACAGTTCTGGACAGATGTAAACCATCATTGACAGGGAAGACACATAGCACAAGCAAGAAGCTGGTTGCTCATATGACATTCATACTCAGGAAGCAGAAAATGAACAGGAAGTGGGGCCTCAGAGCCCACCCCCAGTGACCTACTTCCTCCAGCAAGGCTCCACTTCCTACAAGTTCTATAACCTTCCCAATCAACACCATCATCTGGGGACCAAGTGTTCAAACATGAGTGGCTGTGGGGGACATTTCAGATCAAACCACAAAACTTTGTCTGCTTTCAATGTTTCATAATGCTTCCTGGTTCCTCCTCTATCTGGTGGATTGAACAAACTACATTGACCTTTTCTGACCATTCTTTCATTCTAGTTCCACACTTAAGACTGTCAGTCTGTGGGGTGGAATCTGAGTGCTTTACAAGCTCATAAACACCAGTAACTTTTGCAGCTACTGTAGGTTTTGGATCCAATCTGTCTATAAAAAAACAGAGAAAACATTACAGAAAAAATTTTTAAGAATCTGAGGGAATATAAATATGTACTATTTAGCACATGAGAATCCATGGGATACCATTCAACAGAGTGGCTGATGCCTTTGTTCACAATTCTTGTGATCTTATCTCAGCAGGACTGAAAATAGGAGTGAGCACACCCTGATTTTGCACCAGGTGAAGCACATTTGTGTATCCTGACAGGGATTGTTCCAATAGGAATCCAGAATTTTCCTGGTTTTTGTGGCCATGGTAGTTACAGGTAAGAAAGTCAAAGATTCAGAATTTACTATTTTCTAGGTACAAATTGGTGTGTATCCTTGCCTGTGGAGGTTTACTACCCTTATCAAGAAGGCTGGTTATCATCTTAAAACCGCATCCTTTTTTTGTGTGTCACTCTGGGGACACATTTTGTTGTCATCCATCCATCAAGTCCTTTGTCTTTAAGCGCATATGTCCTATGTAAAAGGAAGTGAAAGCATGTGTAGTCCTTCCTTGACTTTATAGAGTTAAAAAGGGAAAGGTGACCATCCTTCCTGTTCTTTCTATTCCTTCCTCCAACATAACCCTGGGTCAAGTGGCCTCACTGCCTAGCTGGCTTTCTGCCTTGATGCATTTAAAGGGTCTTTTATTACTGACTTTGGAGTTCCTTGTAAGGTACTAAGAAAAACATTTTAAAATAGTCTCCAGTGGGCAGTTTAGTGTTTAACTGCTCTTTTCATTATCCTCCTCAACACTCCTGTATAGTTCCCCTTTCTAGAATTAAATAACCACACGATCGCTTTGGGAATCTGTGTCTCTTTTGGATGTTTAATTTGGCCCTGATGTGGCCTTTATTACGTAGTGGTTCAGTGAGACTCTTGTGAACCTTCACAGTTGCTACTTGGTCCCTGGTCTTTGTTTGTGGGTTCTTTGGCATCTTGCTAAGCTAAGGGCCAAATATGTAACACCATCTTAGTTTGTCTGAGAACCTATAAAGATCGCAGGCTGTTGACATGAGATGGTCTTCATGGAGTCTGACTCATGATAACATGATGAGGCGAAGAAAAGACTGAACAGACTGTTTTCCCAAAGTCCATCTATTCTAGCTGAGCAAATTCTCCTTCCATTACTAATTAACCTAGGGTTTCACTGAATCTTTGCTGCTTTCCAGCTCTTATTTGAGGGGCTACATTACTTTGGAGGCTGTTATTTTACATATAGAATAACTTAGATATAAACACTAGATTTCAGGTTATTTTTGCCTTCACACTTCCACACACCCTGGGGCAGAGGCAGTCCATGTGCCAGCTTTCTCCTAAGGACCCCATACTCATTTGCCTCAAGGACAGATTATATAAATCTGTGCACCAAGAGATTAACAAATTCTCCTAGGGGGAAAAAACAGCTCTCTGTGAGTCCAATGGTCCCATGTACAATGTTTCCAACTCTGCAAGTCAGAAAAGACCCTTGCCTTCCCTATACCTCACACAGGGCACACATGGACATGATCTAGGTTGGGCTGGATACATTAAGGATTTTTTTTCTATTTTATTTTGTGTGTTTGTGTTTTATCATGTCTCAGTTTAAGAAGGGCATTTGTATGGCAGTGTCTGTCTCAGACTCTACCAGGAAGTCTGAAGGAGGGCAGCAACTGCCAGGAAAAGAACTTCATGCTCTGCTTGCCCTAGATGTGGTGGCTTCAAGATCTATGCATCTGCACTGCAGGAGAGGAACCTGCACCCCTATTTTAAGAGCAAGAACCTAAACAGCAAATACAATGAAACTGTGTACTTTGGGAAGCTCTTCAGCACATAGATAAACAAAGGCATACCTACCCATGAAGTGTACTTCACAGGCTACACTGAATAGAATTGAAAACAATAAAATCCAACACAGGCAATGACATGAAGAAAAGGCACTCTCATGTTCTGCTGACAAGGACACATGAGTATAAACCATCTGAAAGTTGACTTAGCAACATACACCAGGACTCTAACAATATGCTTAGTAATTTCAACTCGAATATAAATATAAATCCCAAGGAGAGATGTGGAGGCAGTGAGCAATTTAGCTCACTGGTATGTCTTTATGGCACTGACCACAAGACTAGAAGTTAGAATGACCACTCCATGCTTTCAATAACAGTTTTTAGTTGTGGAGAGGGCGTCAAGGAGTGACTAACAGAAACACCATTCCAGATAAATGATGGGAAATCAAACTTGGTTTCATAAGTAAAATGCTATTTGATTTTTATTCTGTATCTATATTATGAATCTTAGGTGGCCCAGATAAGATATATAGCATCTAAAAATTGAGAGCTAAGAAAATTTGGGTCCCTGAGGTAGTCCAACTCAATAAGGGTAAATGGAATCTTTTTTATTCTCACCTACATTCTTTTAAAAATAAATGTTTATTTTATTTCTGCTCATGTGTGCAGGGGGAGGAGTATGTAATCTGAGTGCTAGGGTAGGCCAGAAGATGGCAGATGGAATATAGGTGGTTGTAAGATGCCCACTGTGTGTACTGGGGACCAGACTGAGAAGTGCAGGTGCTAGGGTAGGCCAGAAGATGGCAGATGGAATATAGGTGGTTGTAAGATGCCCACTGTGTGTACTGGGGACCAGACTGAGAAGTGCAGGTGCTAGGGTAGGCCAGAAGATGGCAGATGGAATATAGATGGTTGTAAGATGCCCACTGTGTGTACTGAGGACCAGACTGAGATATGAAGAAACAGTACTCATTCTTAACCACTAAGTCATCTCTCTGGTCCCTTCACTCACATTCTTCATCTTCAAAGTTTTCAAAATGTGACTCTTCTCTAATTTCTGTCTTAAGTAATTGCAGTCTGATGAACTTCATGGCAGAGCTGTGGGATCATGTTCATTGCATGAGGATGTAGATTTCCTTGCATGTAGGCAGAAAATAGCAGACAAACGCATGTGAGTTCACTCCAAGCTAGACATCTGACACTTCAAAAACCCACTTAGACAAGTTCCAATTATCCATTTATTATCTGTCCATCAGTTTCTTTGTATTGATGAAATCCACAGAGAAACCTTCCTATAGACTGACTATTCCAGTCTGTTGGAATGTCATCCATTTGAAATAAGTCCTAGTTACCACTAAGTGTTTTCATTAGCGTCTGTGAAACTGCCAGACACAGGAGTTTGTAACTTACTTCAGAAAACTGAAGGCACAAAAATGGTCCCTACCCAAGATCACAAAGCAATTCTATGACTGTCCTATGAGTAGAATTATGTTCTTGTCTTCAGCCTGGACTTCCTGTTTCCTTGGCCTAATGCTCTACACTTTTTTAAATGAAAGAAATAACCACTGTATTTTATGTGTGGGAAGCCTAGCTACTAGACCTAAAAGAATCAGGCTGGAGGGATGGCTCAGTGGATAAGAGCACTTTGCCATGCAAGCATGAGGACCTGAGTTCAGATCCCAGCACCACATAAGAAGCAGGGTGGTTATAAGAGTGAGTTAGAAACAAGCCTAAGCTATTGGATGAGCTTTCATAATAAATAAGAAGTCTCCCTGTGGTTATTTGGGCTGTGGCTGACAAAACATAAAAATCTGCCTACAAGCAAGAGACCACTTGGTCTAAGCACATGAACCATGAATCAAATTCAAATTATGACATGTTCCTATGTTGCCTGGTCTCTTTATGATAGATCTAAGGAGAGATGAAGTCTCACTTGATCTAGCCTGGGCTCTGTAGTTCACAGTTCTGCATTCAAACTATGAAACATGGAATGCCAATTGCCCAGCAACAATGAACTTGGTCACTATAGGATGTCTTCAGTCATAAGAGGTGGGAAAAACAACACACACACACACACACACACACACACACACACACACACACACCCCACTGAAATAATATGGGATGAGTTATAGCATTGGAAATCCAGAGGTAGGATTGGGTTCAGGATTTCTTTGTTTCCTACTATGTGTTTACACTGCATAGTGTTGCCTTTGCCCAGAGGCTAGTTGCCTCATGGTCCCTCAGAGAGACCATATACAGCAACACATTTGAGCCTCATACACACATCCAGAGACAGCCCTGTAGGTGTGATTTAAAGAGCTGTTTTCTTAAGAAAAGGGGCATCTTCTACTATACCCTATATATACCCTGCTATCCTCTCCCACTTCTGTTATAACACCCTCAGGATTCCACTATGAAATCAACTGGCAGAATGGGTACAGATTATTAATAATTTCCCAGCAACTAAGAAATGAAATTATTTTCACTGGAGTCACATGGGGTAAAGCAGGAGAAGAAGGGAGACTATTTCCTGACCTAATTAGAACTCTGTCAAAACATAATGGGAGTGGTCACATAGTATATTAGTTATAGTTATAATTTTATTGCTATAAAGAAACATTATGACCAGGGCAACTATTATAAAGGAAAACATTTCATTGCAGCCTTGCTTATAGTTTCAGAGGTTTAGTCCAATAACATCATAGCAAGAAACATGGCGGCATGCAGGCAGACATGGTGCTGGGGAAGGAGCTGACAGTCATACATATTGATCTACAGGCAGCAGGAGACTGTGTACCACACTGGGTGTAACTTGAGCATATTGAGCAAATCCTATCCCCACAGAGACATACTTCCTCCAACAAGGCCACACCTCCTATTTTTTGGTTGTGAGCCTAGCCTTTAACAGCTGAGCCATCTCTCTAGCCCAAGGCCACACCTCCTAATAGTGCCATTCTAAAGAGTCTATAGAGGCCATAGTTTCTTAGTTGAACCACCACACATAGCCATTGGTGGCACCTGATGTACCTGTTCAGTAACTTCTAAGATTCTCAAAGGCTATTCTCACTGCACAGAGACTCTAAAAGATGGCCAAAACCTTAGCTCATAGGTGGCCTCATCAGAGATCATGTTGGCTTCAGAGACCCTGGGAACTCATCCCTTAATCAGTGATATTATACTGAGACTGAAAACTTGGAGCTAGAGATGTGATGGGGCTCACAAGAGCAAGAGCCAGAACGAAGCTTTGGACACAAATAGACTGATAGTTTAGCTCATACTAGATTGTGGGTTTCTGGTCTATCTCTGGGTATGACAATGCATAGAGGAAATGAGAAATATGGCTGGTAAGGGTATCATATTTCATCTTACCTATATGCTGACAAAAAAACTTATATTTTGCCTACTTTAAACAATGGAACTGGGACAGCTACAACACAAACCTTTTTATTTCCTGCTTTGCTGTGGGAGTATATTTTTGTACACTATAAATATTTGTCATTGTAAATATTGATTTAGTAAAGCACTGGTTGGTCAAGTAGCTAGACAGTAAGTAAAGGAGGGGCTACCAGACTAAGAGAACTCTGGGAAGAGGAAGAGCCGAATAGAGATGTCAGGCAGACGCACAGAAAAGAATTGGAGAATCCTGCTTTGAGAAAAGGTACTAAGCCATGTGGCTAATTACAGTTTAGTTCAAGAGTAAGAGTTAGCAAGTAATATGCCTGAGCTGTAGGCCAAACAGCATGTAATTAATATAAGACTTTGTGTGATTATTTGGGACTGCTGGTCTGGACCTTGGGGCTAGGCTGGACCAGAAACTTCTGACTACACTGCTCTTGTCTTTCCATTTCTGTCCCCTTCCTCCACTTTTCCTTGTTCCTTTTCTCTTTTCCTTTATTTGCTCCATCCTTCTTCCTCTCTCTCCCTCTCTTCCCCCTCTTTTATTTTGTTTTCTATCCTGGGCAATCAAGGTGATGGCACCTTCACTCTAGGAGGCTATCACAGAGCTACATCCAGTCCTACCTCTCTATTTGCTTTTGGGTTTGATTTTAAAAATATGATCACATTTCATGTGAGATTAAAGAATGTTTATTTGAAAAAAGAGATTTTTGTGTTGTTATCTGAAACAGCATATACCCTCCCCAAAGAAATACAATGATCACTTTTGTAATATTTGAAAATAAACCAACTTTATTTGAATCAGTCAATACCAATCAAGACTCAGAAATGCATTTATAGCTTGCTCAAGAAATGAAAAAGGAAAAAAATAACCACTCTGTATTCAAAGGCATGTTGCATTTAGTAAGGCTTGAAAGCAAGGCCTGTTCTCAGCACAGTTAAGGGTCTCAGGGAAAAGTGAGTTACCATCATTTGAAGTGTCTACATATGACTAATTAGAATTACTAATCAGTGAATACCTCAGCTTGTAAAATGAAAGCCTCCAACTTGCTATGAAGCCGACCAACCTTGAATCCCTGATCCTCCTGCCTCCACCTATCTAATGCTGGAACTACAGGTGTTCACTCCCAAGCCTAATTTCCCACATGTGGAGATCAGATCCAGGGTTTCATGAATGCTAAACAAACACTCTACCAACTCTGTCTGCTATTTTCTATAAATATATTCATAGCCAATGTTTGGACATCTTTAGCTATATACAAAAATACCATGTCTTCAAAACTACTCACCAAACATCAGATCAATGTTACAGAAAATACCACTTAACTCAAACCTCATATGGGGACTTTTTTTTATTTTTGATAGTATATGTGGTAGTAGTGGAGAATAGATCTGTTTCCTTCAACAACAATAAATAGAATGATGCATATTTTCTGTTGCATTTCTAATGCATCATTTCAATAAATGATTCATACTTTATAACAAGATAAAAGTGTCTTGAGACTAGGCTGGAAAGGGAATATGGTGAAGGGAAAATGAATGCACTTATAACTCAGTATGAGCTGTTAGTTTGAATGGTAGAGAGCATTAGATACAAGGTCACTGGCCTGCCTGGAGAGGGCTCCGAGGTCAATGACAAGATCCCAAATGTTCTTCCAACAATAGAATCTGGTGCTTCATAGGCACACTTCTTTCCTGAACATTTTCTAAAGATCTTTCTTAATGTTATATAGGTATAATATGTATGAATATATATACTACTAATACATAGATCTCAAAAAATAACCTTTGAGAATTACTGAACTTAGTTCCAACCACAAGTTAATGTTTGAGTTTCCAAGCAAGGTCACATGACTTTCTTGACTCATTTTGCAGCTGAGCTGAATGGAGGGGAACCCCAGAAACACCTACCAGACACCTATTGCTTCTAGAATGATTTGATGGTAGATGCAAACTCTTCTCGTGACAGCAAACTCTTACTTGATGGACACACAGCTTCTGCCTTGACTTCCTTTATAACACAACTTTCCTGGGCCTTGTAGGTTCCTAGGATTCTTGGACAGTCATCATCTGTCTGTGCCAGGCTTACTGTATTTCACAATGGTCCTAAAATGCTTGAAGCTGTCTGTCTGTCTGCAGAATGGCCACTTTTAAGCAAAGGCACTCTCTTTATTTCTGTTGTCTCATCTCACAAGAGCTAGAAGGTACCAGAAACATTCCCCAAAACTTACCCTTGAAGCAGCTTCTTTTTGATGAACAATCAAGATCCTGTCTGGTCCCACAAGAATCAGAAAGGAACACCATGGACTAGGCCATCTACCAAGAGGCTGCAACTATTTTGGGATTATCTGGCCAAAACACTGACTGACCATTTCCTACTTTGCAAGTGATTTATTTGCTGCCCAAAGCCTATCTAAATCCCTTGTTTAAAGGGTAAGATATACACATGCCTGTGCTCCTGAATTTAACAGAAATTTTTCTTTTTCAGGGAAATATGAAATGTTCTGGAACAACCCAAAATTACTTTCTATTTTATTGTATATAGTGACTAATATCTTAACAAATGTCTTCTCTCTGGGTCAACCTACGATGTAGGCAGTTTGAAGTAGAGAGATATAGTCAACTCAGTAATTCTGAGTCTGACTGTAGCTGTCTGTCTTGCCTCACACACACACACACACACACACACACACACACACACACACACACAAATTGTCATCTGACAATCCAAGGATCCAAGGTGAGAAATAAATACAAAAGAAATAGTTCCATCAAAATAGCTCTCCCTTTTCTGTTCCCCAAATACTTCCTGAGAGACTGGAATTTACCAAATTAGCTATTACCCAATCTCTGTAGCTAATGTCCACACTGTGGGCCCTTGTACAGTCTGAGCTGGGAATCTCACCACAGGGTGGCTGCAGATGGTGAATTGTATTCATGACAAGGTTAAAACCAAGGTCCAAAAGAAGCTGGAGCCTCCGGAGAGCCTGGGGTGGGGGTGAAAGTGAGTAGGTATGTGGGTAGAGGTGAGTGGAGGCAATCATCAATTACTTTATTGCTATTTTTATATATCATGACAATTGTGTCTTAACCCTAACATTAAAATTATTTCTGAATTCAAGTACTTGGAAGAGCCTCCATTTATAATCTTACCTCTCTTTATAGGAGTTATGATGGATCCTATAATATCCTATATTGCCTAAATATTGTTATTTATGTAAAACTAACTCAACCACATGTGGACTTTCTAAAAATAGCATTGACTCAGACTGAGCAGTTTATTTTTAAAGACTTGCCAATTTATGGGCTCAGGATATCACATAAGGGTCTTCCTCTTTTTCTGTGACCCCTCTAGATGTTACCTGGTCTTCACATCTTCACCATGAATCCACCTGTAGGACATAGGGCTGAGTGCTGCCTAGGGTTCATCCTGCTTGCCGGGAGTTCTGGGAAGGATTCCTGAGAACAGCCTAGTTTTCTACTAATTAAAAAGCCTTCCGATGGCTCTCCTGCCTCCCAGGCCTTTTAGGGGCTTTTCCCTGCAGTAAAAGGGCTGTTCCCTCAACAGTGCTACACTTTAAACATCCCCAGGGGCAGCATGCCCAAGAGCGTGTGGAAAGATTCCTGTAAGGTGGAAATGAATCGACTCATTTTACATCTTCAAAGTCCTTTCAGGTTTATAAAATGTGCTTGCAGGCAGAGTCCTCTTCCCCAATGGGCTAGGGAGACCTGCTGCTTCCAGCCTCCTCGGATCAATGGTCACACTTTGCTTTGGAGATCCCTAGAGGCAGGTGGGTCCAATGACTGTTAGCACATGTTGTTTGTATGGAAAGGACCCGTGCTGCCCCACCCTCCGGAGTAATGAGCCAAGTCCAGGGGCTTTCCGGGCCTCAGTAGCCTCGCCTCCACCAGCAGCACAGAAGGCCAGATTGTTGGAGCTGTGGCACAGCAGATGGGTTTCTCCCAGCCACTCATTAGTGAGCTGATCAAAGAAGAGCTAATGATGAACTCATTTGTCATAGTGCTCCGTCAGCCCAGGTTCCCATGCTTAGGCTCCATAAGCTTTGTAGGTAAAAGACAAGGAGAATGACTAAAAAGAGAAATATTAGCTTTAAGAAAATACTGCTAATTTTGTTCTCTTAAAAATCTGATAGATAAGTCTGATGGTGGGAAAATGAACCCAGAATATAATACATCTTCCAACTTCAAGTTGTGGCTTCTCCGTCAGAAAGACCCATGGACTTTCTTCCTAAGGTGGCCCTTGATCACACCATTCCCTAATAGAATTTCTCTCCCATCAGAGGCTAGGACTAAATCTGGAAGCCCGAGCACATCCAAGTGGCCACCCACATCCATCATTGACTAGGAATGGCCTGGAAGACTTTTTTTGGGTTTTTTGGTCGATGTTGGGAGTTTATGGTTGGTAGGCATGCCCTTATATCAGTCCAAGATTTAGATAATGAGAGAGAAGGCTGGTCTAAAGATTTACTAGGCTACATCAAACTTACAACCTTATCTTTCCCCCCCACCACATCTCTTTTTACAACCCAAAGCCATTCACTGAAGAACATAGTCACACCCACTCATGTAATCTACAGTGGACCACTACTCTTTAGTCAGGGACCCCTGTGTCTGTAGACCCTGGTGGGTCTTTTGGCATCAACATTACTCCCCAGAAGTCCCTCTCCATTTGGGTTACCTTAGTTTAGAATTATAGGACAACAGCTTTTGTGGCAAAATGGACACAGACAGGAAGCTGGGATCAGTGCCAGCCAGGACATAATCATATCGCACCAGGTCCCAGTACTGCAGTGAATTGGGGTGTATCCAAGGGGATACTACAATATGGCCCTCTGTCAGAAATACTGAACAGCTGGAACTGCTCTGCCAGATTCCCAGAGCCACACCCAGCTGAGTCCCTCATTCATCACTGTCTCTTAATCAAAGCACAGTTCTCCCCCTAATAATCATGTGATGAAATTCGTTTGTGGCCTTGCAGTTACTAAGGATGAGAGGGTTGGAAGAGAAGCTGGCATTGAGTTGCTCAAGCATCTGGGAAAGCATTATGACATTGGCAGAAGGGACCAGTGACAATCCCACAGAAGCTCTCCAAACTGACCCCAAATACATGGACCCTACATCAGGCCAGCAGATGGGAAGGTCTGCCGCTGTGCCTTTTCTTCTCGACAGACTCCTGGAGGACAAGGCAGAAGGATGGCACTGATCTTAGAACATATCAGGCTGGAGTTGATTTCAGGGGTGCCAGCAAGATGCAGTCTAATTTTTTTTCCTTTTAAATGTTTCCTCAAAGCAATGAGGAAGAAGAGTTTGTGGAGTTGAAGACTTTTGGGAGAAGTGGAATTCCACTGCATCAGAGTTGGGCCAGATTACAAAGTTCAGGATCGGCTGAGGCGCCTGGCGACGTCTGCATAGGCCAGCTCGATCTCGCTGTCAGCTGCACAGGTGTTGGTGAATTCATCCCGTGCATAGGCATTCCTGAGGTACCGCCACAAACCTGTCATCTCAGCCGGGAAGTCATAGTTTCGGTACTTCTTAGCCACAATCTAAACAAAGATGACAAGACAGAGGTGGTGTGAAGGCAGGATACAAATCATTAGGAGGTATTAGGGCTAAGATTTCATGGGTGACTGTGCAGATCATGCTGCATGCAGCATGGCTGAGAGAAGCTGGCTAGAAAGACTAGCCATATTAGCAAGCTCTGAGTTTGATTGAAAGAGCCTGGCTTAATAAGTCAAGTGGAAGAAAAATTGAAGATGACTGCTGACATCAACCTCAGGCTTCCACATGCACACACATACATGTTTATATGCACTCATACACACACATGCCTACAGACATGCAAACATGAATATGCACATATCAAACACAAATACTTGAAAATGAAAAAAAAAGTGCTGTGAAGGAAACCCCAAGTGATATCAAAATTTTTTAAGATTGACATAGTTGGTGTACAGTATAACATATGGAGAAATGTGTATGACATCCACAAGCATATTATAAATAGAGTGTCCATGTTCATCTAGCCCAAGCTAACCTTAGCCTTCCTCTGTGAGTTTAAATTTACAGTCCACCTGCCTCCATCTCCCAAGTCAGATTACAGATACATGCTACCTCTCTTGGTTCACGTTTTCTTCATTTTTGGTTGCTCTTCTTCATCGCTTTAAATCATCATCCTTATATTTGTGTGGTGGAGGAAGAAAAATGAGTTAGATATTAGAATATATATGTAGGTTTCAGATCTGGTGTGGGAGGGGGCCAATAGTGGTCTCTAATCTTCTCCTGAGTTGCCACACTCATAGGCCATAAACTGGGACTTGTGAAGGATGATAGACACAGCAGTGTCAAGGGTTAGAGCCCAGGCTCTGGGTCTCAGCTGACTGCATTTGCAACCATGACTCCACCTGACAGATGTGACCAAAGACAGAGCCCCGACACCTCTCGGAGCACTAATTTCTTTTTCTCTGACATGGAGGTAATAATAGGACTTACCTTGTAGAAATGGGTGAGTGGGTTCTGATAAAATGCTTAGAGGAAAGCCTGACATAGAGTCAACATTCAATAGCCATTGTCTAATAGGATTCCCTGGGACCTGGCTTGTGCCCATTTTCATGCATTTTCTTCCTTACAACATGGAGGCTGGCAGGGTGGCTTTTTGAATAAGATCTGTGTAGTCTGGACAGCTTTCTGAACATGTCACCTGTCAGCAGTTCTCCCAGGGCCTTGACACAGAAGGATCTTGCTCTTGCTTTAATGCTGTATTACTATCAGCAAATTCATATTTTTTTAACAAGAGGCCCCTGTATCCACTGTTCATTGGACCTGCACATTAATTAATTCTACATGTGGCCCTCAGGATAAGGCAGGGGTAGCAGAGAGTAGTATCTCTTTACACTTTCTGCTTTCTACTTCCTTCATTTTCTCTTGGGGGCGGGGAGACACCAAACCACAGGGTCTGATGGACCTGAGCTCAGGACCCCCAGCTCAGCTATGTGAGTGTTTCCCCTTCCTTTCCATATGGATGCTGCAGAGACCCCAGGAAACCAAGGGGAGGACAATGATGACCTACAGCATGCTAAACTCATTCTAGGGATCCGTCTACACTAGGGAGAGCATACATCCTCATTCTAGTTTTGAACTTCTGGTCCAACAATAAGTTACATTCTGTTCTGAGTCATGGTGACAGCATCCTTTTCTTCTCCAGCTTTGATAAGCAACAGTAGGTCAGAAGAACCACAGCCTTTTCGTTTCTAGATCCTTCCATAATCCCAATGACTGTGTGGATTCAAATAATGATGGTTGATGATGCTGGCTGGTGAGCCTGCTCTTAGCTGGGATAAACTACTCAGAACTGGATGTGAGCTACTCAGATCTCTAAAGCATCCCACAAGGGCCATATTCCTATTGTGCAGCTGAGAAAGGGGAGGCACAGTCATTTAATAAGTAAGGTCTGAGGAAACAGCTCAGTTTAATCCTTGGTATCTTCTGTTATCCCAACATCAGACAAGGTGCTTAGAGTTATATGTGATGAAACCATTCTCTCTCTCTCTCTCTCTCTCTCTCTCTCTCTCTCTCTCTCTCTGTGTGTGTGTGTGTGTGTGTGTGTGTGTGTGTGTGTTGAACTGAAGCCATAAGGCATGGTAGGCAAACTATCTGCTCTAAGTCATACACCCTGCCTTCCAAATCCTTTTATTTTAAAAGTGAAAAATTCTTTAGCAATAACAAATTGTAGCCAGAAAAGATGGAAAGATTCCTGATATGTCTCAATGATTTTCTATCTGTTGGTCATGTCCCTTTTGTGGGTCAAGGGTCTCTAAGACAATCTGAAAACACAGATATTTACATTATGATTCATAACAGTAGCAAAATTTCAGTTATGAAGTAGCAGAGAAAATAATTTTTGGTTGGGGGTCACGGCAACATGAGGAGCTATATTAAAGGGTCACAACATTAGGAAAGCCGAAAACTACCATTGCAGGTTATCGAGAATGCCATTAGGATGCCTGTCCATTGAGCTATCAGAAACATTTGTTGCAGCTCTCCTTTCCACTCAGTCTTGTGGTGATATGTTACATATTTAATAAAACCTGGAATATCAAGAGATCAATCCACAGTCAAACTAGGCAGAGGTAGCTCACATAGCTCCGGGAGTCCTGGATCTCTGTGAGTACAAGGCCAAACAGCTGGGCTTCAATGGCACACACTTTTAATCCCAGCATGGGTAAAGCCTGGAGTGGTGACCTATGCCTTTAATCCCATAACTCCAGAGACAGAAGATTTCTGTGTTTCAGTGAGTTCAAGGTTGACTACCAAATAGAGTAGCTCATGCCTTTAATCTTAACCTGGATGGAATACAGCTGGATGAAAAAGGTATTTAAGGCAGACTTAGAAAAACAGCAAGCAATGAGAAGTGACCAGGAGCAAGGCTGAGGAAGCTAGAAGATAGCTGGGTGAGATTTGACTGTGATGTTTCACTCTTTGATATTTCAGGTTTTATTAAATATGTAACATTTCTCTACAATGCCCTATGCAAATGATGAAGAAATAGTGCAACTCAAATCTCAGCCCTAAATGCCAGTTATTCTGTGACCTCTTTCTGTTGACAATCAGAGAATGACACTCTGGTGCTCTGACATCTAGAGAGACCCACAAAACTTCTTGGGTTCAAAGTTCCTCTGCTTTTGTCCTGCTTCTCTGTGCCAATTCAGACAGAAGAGACTTGCCTCCTATAGTGCCTTAACATTTCATAGTGTGTGACAGAAAGGGAAACCAGCCTCTATGCATGCCTGTCCAGGGTTTGCTAGGTCCTCAGTCTCATTCAGACTCAAAAAGCTATCATCTCACAGGGGTTCTCTGCTTTTATGTCCATTCTCCCCTTAATATTTATCAAGGCACCCTCAAAATTCTTGCATTACTCATCTGCCTTTTACCTTTCAGAAAGAGAAGATGTACCTCAAATACTCTAGTATTGGGTCTCAGGCTTTGTGGATGTTCTTGTGTAGTAGGTAATTTGTGACCTTCTCCCTTCCCTCCATAGAATCTTTTCATTCCTTAAAACCTATGCTCATCTCCAAATATGTCCTTCAAATTTGCTTTTTTGCTGCTGTTGTTATTTTGTTGGGGTTGTGACCACCCTCCTTGTCCCTCACCAGGAAAGCCTGCAGAGTCTAAAGAAAAGTTACCATTATCCAGCTGCTGGAAGCCAAGGCAAGAAGCACCGCCCCTTCCAGTGGCTCCACCGTTTCCTCCATGGCAGTCATTGAGCCCCATCTGTTATTTTGTCCTCCCACCGAGAACTGCATTGTGCCAGCTCAGAAAAAAATCAGGCGCACAAGGATTCAGCTCAGTTATTGCCTCCTGACACAGCCAACCATTTCTCTCACTTCAAAAGTCCAGTTTGCATCTCGTAGGACCCATATCTGCAGGGCTCCATGTTAACAAACTTCCAGGGCACCAGAGTGTTCCCCTGAGAAAGTAGCTGCCTCTGAGCATGGGAACCTCCAGGTACATCTGTTCTACCCAGTCTTTAAGATGAAGAACTTCTTGATATACAGTTATTCTCTTCTGAAGGTGAACCCCAAAGAAGCCATCTACAATGTTCTGTCCTGCTTGACTGTGGCCAGTAAGCAAAGGTGACAGGTCAACACTGACCAACAGCTGTCCCGGAGCTCCCCCGCTCTGCTCATTACAAGAGGAAGGCCTTCCAGTTTGACCAGAGGTCTTTGAGCCGAGGTTGTCTTGGCTTGCAGCAAACCTAGACAGTGATGATTTTCTGACCAAGGCAACTAGCCAGAAATAGCTTCATGGGATAAAAATAGTGCAAATTAAAGTAAATGAATTCCTCAAGACCTGGTGTGCAGGGTTTGGCCTGAAAACATGAACTTGTAATTCAGATACTCCTAAGACTGAGGCAGGAGGATCTCAAATTAGAGAGCAACCTGGACTATTTATTTAGACTCTGTGCCTCAAAGAAATAGGGCTCAGGGGATATTTTCTACTGATTGATAAAGCCATATTTTGTTAATGCTAGCACTTTAACTTGGGAGTTTATTATTTATTCATTCATTTGTTTTTGTGGCTCTGGGTGTCAAGCCCAGTGGTAATTAAGAGCTGCACTGGTTAACTGTCAACTTCACACAAACTGGAGTCATCTAGGAGAAGGAACTTCACAACAGGTTACACTATGGATGTGTCTGTGGGCCATTTTCTTGATTGTTAATTGGTGGAAGAATGCCCAGCCCACTGTGGGTAGCACCATTCCTAGGCAGGTGGGCCAGGACTGCATAAGAAAGGTAACTGAGGAAGCCAAGGGGAGCAAGCCAGCAAGCAGTACCCTCCTTGGCCTCCTCTTCAGTTCCCGCCTCGAGGCTGCTGCTTTGTGAAGAACTCTGATGTAAAAAAGTAAGGCAAATAAACCCCAAGTCACTCTTGCTCACTGATTATCAGAGCAACAGAAAATCCAACTAGAACATATATTCTGAGCTATCCTTATTAGCTTGAAAATAGCAGATATGCAATTAAAGAATCTATATTTACGTTTATATATGTATCACTCTTTCAAGTTGCCCCACAGGGAGCATAGTCACTGTGATGGGCCAGGAGAAGCCCACCCTGGGAAGTTTATACCAGGTTCTCAGTGAGTTTGGGCCATAGCCGCTCAGCATCCTGGGATGGGGACAGATGTGACAGGAAGGCAAACAGAAGCTAGGGTGCCCAGAACTCTGACGTCCAGAGGAAGTTTCTTGCTCTTGCTCTGAATTCGTTGTTTCATATGAAAACAGTTAGCTCCCACCACCCAGATTAAATTTTAGCATCTGAGGCCAAACTGCCTTGGATCCCTTTTATGCTGTCTATACTGAAGAATTTTTCCAGGTCTCTGGATCTGATAAGCTGGATCAGCAGCAATCCAAGGAGAAAGGAGTCCAGGTCTAGCCTTTGTTCCCTCTTAGGCCATCCTCCATCTGATCCCCAGCTTTCCAGAGCTAGAAACACATTGAACTGTCTCCAAGGGCAAGGATTAACTTCGTCATTTGGGGCTGGATGGAGCTAAGACATTCAAAAGATGGTATAGAAGCCAGCAAGTGCCTGTGTTTGCCTACTATGACGAAGGATGCTTAAGTGAGTTGCCTGTACATGTTGGAGTACAGAGGAGAGAAGCTGGGAAGGCAAAGGAGGCAAGGGAATTTGATCCACACCTCTTTTAGTTGGGCACGAGAAAAATGAAATCTGAAAAGATGAAATGACTTGCCCTGGTCTGCCCTGCTAGCTGGTGGCAGATGATGAATTAGACTTGGGTCTTCTGATCTTACTCACCATTATATCACTATGACACTGTGTGACTGAGTGAGTGGGCATCACACATACCTAATGGTTCTGCTAATTCCTCATGGAAAGAAGAAGAAAGCACAATATGGTGGGTGGGGTGTGTGATAATTAATAACTTCAAAGTAACATACTTGGCTGGTCCTACAAGAGATCTTTAGCTTGGCCCTGAGCCTAAAATGTCTTCATATTAAAGTGTTGTATTGGCCTGCCCTAGAAGCATGTAATTCCTTCCCTGTTTTAATCTAACCAGGACTGTTGGACACTCACACATGGATGGCCAACTAAGTGACTTCATCACAAGTTGGTGTGTACTCTGATTGGAGGAGAGTCAATGTACTCCTCAGTACTCCATCTGAAAGGAATAGTTTCCATGTGCATATTAGATGTATATGCAACACACACACACACACACACACACACACACACACACACATAAGGGGTGAGGAAGGGAGGGAGGGAGGGAAGGAGAGAGGTGTCTGTTTCAAGAACACGGTAGGATCCAAATGCTGTCTTGCAATGAGATAAAGGGAAACAGAGTACTGTAGAATAATCCTTTTGTAACCCGTGAAGAAGTTTTTGCTCTAGTTGGTTTAAGAAAGAGCCAGCTGACCAATAGCTAGGCAAAAATAGGTTAGGTGGGAGAGTCAGACTGAGAGACCCCTGGGAAGAAGGAGGGTGGAATCAGACACAGAGGGAACATGAAGTGTAGAAAATGAAGTAACAAGCCATGAGCCATGTGGCAACACATGAATTAATAAAGAAGGATTAATTTAAATTGTAAAAGCTAGTTAGTAACAAGCCTAAGCTATTGGCTGATCATTTATAATTAATAATTGGACTCTGTGTGTTTTTTGGGAGGTGGCTTTTAGGACAGAAATGTCCTCCAATAACATAACTGACCCATGTTGCTTTGGAGAACATGCTTGAGTCCCATGTAAGGAAGAATACTTTAATAATCAGAGATATGTACAACAGTAAGATGGGGGCGTCCTCATCATTCAGAAATATGCCTGCACTGCACAGAAGGCCATCACAGACACAGCAGGAAGCTTTCAGTCTGTGACTTTTGTATAGGGAAGGACTATGGTACGTGGTGCAGATGGACAGCGGGTGCATTGAGAACAAGCAGATACTCTCTGCTCCACTCCTTTGCTATCTCTACTGCTTCAGCCAATAGGAAGGAAAATAACAGGTGGGTACCAGAGGTAGTACCTCTAGAGTCTATGCACAGAGACCCATCTATTGCAGGGATGAAAACATGGTGGGGATAATTCCAGGATGAAGCTGAGATGCAGTGCATGGCTTTGCACTTATTATGCATTGAGCCCACACAGTATAATAAGCAATGCCCTACTTTGCTATGTCCCACAATAACCCTAGAGATAAACACCACATGACTAATTTACAAATGAAAATGGAAGCTCAAGGGCTGAAGAGATGTGTCAGTGGCTAAGAGCACTAGCTACTCTTCCAGAAGATCCAGGTTCAATTCCCAGTATACACATGACAACTCACAACCATCTGTAACTCCAGTTCCAGAATATCTGATACCCTCTTCTTTCTTCTATAGGCATAGGGCATACACATAGTATACAAACATACATTCAGGTACAACACCCAGATATATACATTTTTTAAAAATTAATTTAAGAAAACTGAATCTCAGAGAGGCTGTTTACCCAGTAAGCAGTGAAGACTCTTGGGTCCCTAGTAGATCTGAGTCATCTCTACTCTTGATTCATCTACCCAATTGGTTGGGTCTGAGATGAAGGCCACACCCACGCACAGACCTCTCTTACCTTGACGACATGCAGCTTGGGGAGCAGATTGCAGTCAGCCAGGGTCAGGTCATCCCCATCCAGGAACTTGCGCTGGGATCCTTTCTCGTCCCCACGGGTGTTGGCATCAATCTCCTCTGGCAGTGGGGTGTTCAGGTAGTCATCCAGCTTCTTCAGAGCCTTTGTCAAGCCTCTTTCAAGGGCTGGTGTGAAAGAAAAGAAGGGTCAACTCTCCTCTGATCAAATACACTCATAGGCATGCCAGAGTAGACCAGGTGTATGCTGAGTCAGTCCAATCATTGCTCTGCCGTTTCAACACGTACAATAGAATCCCTATTAGCTATGAGCATTATTTGATTCAAGTGTACTGAATAGCCTAAAAAGGCAAACCCTAAAACCAGGGAGATGGTTCAGCAGTTGCTACTCCACTAAGACTGGAATTTGTTGCCCAGAACCCCTGCCAGACAGTTCATGGCCACCTGTAACCAGCTCAAGGGAATCTAACACCCTCTTATGGCCTTTGTGGTCACTGGTGCATGCACACAAAATTAGAGATAAAATAAATATATCTGAAAAACTAGCCAAGAAGTAAACACTAGTTATTTCTTTAATTTGATTGAAAGGCCAGCTATTCTTTTTAATTTGATTAATTTTTTTTTTACTTTGATTAAGACGTACCTTCTATTAAATAAAGAATTTCTGCAATTAGTACATGCCAAAGTGTTTGCAGAGCTTATCTCCAGCAGATACATTAGGCAGTTTCTATTTTCTTGTTTTATCTATTTTTATTTTGTCAGTGATTGACAACACACACACACACACACACACAGAGAGAGAAGAGAGAGAGAGAGAGAGAGAGCGAGAGAGAGACAGAGACAGAGACAGAGACAGACAGAGACAGAGAGGGGGGAGGATAATTTTGTAGAAAGGGCTGATTAAGGATTTTAAAGTGAAACATAAGTAGTTCTAAGACAGGACCAAGTTTCTGTTTTGTTTTTTTGTTTTTGTTTTTGTTTTGTGGTAGCATTAACGTTGACTAACTTAGCTGAAGAAGGAGAGGGAACCCTCAGGGGACAGGACATAGAAATGAAAACAGTTTAGGGACACTTGCAGAGGTGCAGTGGGGTATCAGAGAGGCACACAGGAGCAAACAGCTCAAAGTTGTTCCAATGGCCAGCCCAATGTACCAGACTGGAGTGGCCATTAGCAATGTACACTCAATTCCTCTTGCTGCCACAGAGGCAGCTCAGAGGAACACCGGAAGGAAGACAAAGTGGTAGGAAACACTTATATTCCTATCTTGATTAATTAGCAACAAATTCATTTAGACACACATGAGCACAGCTTAGTCATAGAAAGGTGACTTGGAAACTTCATCCCTGAATATACAGGGTAGCTGCAGAATAGATGGCTGGTTGGTCATTAACTGCTGTACCTGTGATCTCAGCCCTGCTCCTCAACACCCCTTCCCCTCTAAGACTGGTTGAGAGCATGCTCCTGAGATCTCAGGACTCCCAGCTGATCCACATGGCTGCAGATACAAGGGGACATGGCTGCAGATACAAGGGGGATATCGCCATCCAGAGGAGAAACTGAGGTCTGTCCTCCTTTGCATGGTTTCCCAGATGGGCCTTCTATTAATGACCCACTCCCACATAGCCTATTTTGTCTTTTCACAAGAGGCCTTTTGTTTGAGACAATGGAGGGACACCAGGCTGAGACAATGCCACTGAGCACTTCCTGGAATGCCTGGAAACCAGCTAGAGGTGGGCCGTTAGTTTCTCAATACTTCCTTCTCCCTGGTGTGGCATTTGAACTCATCATCTGCTTCGTGTTTCCAGTTTGGGAGAACAGAGTGAGAGGGCTGGGAAAAAATGCTTCAATTCCCTTCAGTGATTGTCTAGACTGTGCTGGATTACCAGGCTATTCAAGGGCGAAGGCAGAGGGTGGCCACTAGACAATCCTTATTATGCTTTTCTCCCAAAAGCAATTGCATTCCATGTTGGGTTTGTTGCTTACTCAGATCCCTCTACTCCTTTCAGTAACAGAGTGGGGCAAAAAAAACCCAGTCACAGTGGGAAAAGCAAAACATAACACAGTATTCTAGTATCATTTCTGTTATCCTGCTAAAACATCCTGATACAAGGCGATATCGAGGATGATAGGGTTTATTTGGTACACGCTGCTGAATTGCAGATTATCTTTGTAGGATGTCACACTGAGACAGATGGTCACACTACATCCATGCTCAGGAGAAGAGTGAAACACACACACAGACTGCCTTCTTGCATGCCTGCTGTCTTTTCCAGCTTTCTCCTGTCCTGTATAAATCAGGCACCCTTCCCCACACATACACACCTTCCCAGCTAGGAATTGGTGCTACCCATAACAGTCTAGATCTCATCATATCAATGAACAATCAATATAATTCCTGGCCAACCTGATCTAAATAAATTCTCAATTGAAACTCTCTTTCCAGGCAATTCTAGGTTGTGGCAAGTTGACATTTAAAAATGACTGTGGCATGGTACACTTGTTAAAATTTGATCAATTTATAACAACAAAGGAATAGGAAGGGGTATGCAAAGGGGAAGTAGACATTCCTAGTCCTAACTCTAAACACTTTGTGTTGCTGACCAGCAAAAATGAATCCCGATAAAAAGCCATGAAGCAATGATGTCGACCTTGGAGGAGTAGCTTTGGATAGATTCCAACTGTCTGTCAAATGAGCTCTTGAAATAGATGGGGTCACATTTAATAGTAGGTGTGGTGTGTCCCCCCACATCATCACTATAACATAACATATAGCATGTACATTCTGAGCATGCTCACTGCTCATCAGTAACTTAACCTGCAACTGTACATTCTTGGTCAGGAGCACTGAGGTTGGAGTTGTTGTTGGTCATGGTAGAAACCTGAGACAAGAAGCCACATAAGCTGCAGCTTCCCTCAATTAGAATTTGGTTTTGCCTAGAATAGACTCACTGTTGAGGTTATAGCTTCAAGATTCTTTAACTGAAGGGCCCTCTACAAGACCTTGGGCATGATTTTTTTTTTTTTACTTTATTGTTAAAGCGTATTGTATTGTATTAGCATTCAACACCACAAATCCCACCTGGTACTTCTCTGTGGCTTGAGGTTAGCTCCTCAATGTCACTGAATGGGTTTCCTCACTTTAGTAATGAAGATCCCCAGGGTCACACATAGCCCCTGTTAGGTTCACTCAACTCAGATAGTTCAGGGAAAGTTCCTGATACAAGGGGCTGGATGGTACCAGATTGGTCAATGGTTATTATTGTTATTTTGTGACTCAATTTAGCATCATCCTCTCTCTGTCTGTGTGAATCCTCCCATACTCACAATTCATCATATTTTTAAATACCTAAGATTCAACCAAGAATGCAAGAATCTGAGTGGCCTCAACTCTGAAGTCAATTCTGCAAAGTCGAGCTCTCTTTCCCTCCCTCCCTCCGTTACTTATATTTTTTAAATTTTTTGAGACTTGCTCATGAAGCTTAGACTGATCTCATACTCAATAACTAGCCAAAGATGGACTTAAACTTTGGATCCTCTTGCTTTCTCCTCCCTAATGCTGAAATGTGCCACCATGGACCTCCCTTGTATATTTAATGCATAGCCATCGCTATGTCCCCTATGGCCCTGGAATCCTCGCTGATGACAAACCATGTATAAAGGGATAATCAGAGGGAAACAGACACACCACATGCACATGCTGAAACACTCCAGGTTAACAAATCAGCAGTGACAGTACCTAGACATTCTCTTCTAGCTTTCTCCCTCCTGCCTGCTGGCTCAGTCCTAAAACCACAGGATTAAATGAGCTCTTTTGGCCAATGGCATTTGGGTTGTGAAACCACTCAAAGTGAACTTTCTACTCTGGTAAAGAGACCAGGGTGACAATGGATGATAGTAACTCCTGTGTGTGTGTGTGTGTGTGTGTGTGTGTGTGTGTGAGAGAGAGAGAGAGAGAGAGAGAGAGAGAGAGAGAGAGAGAGAGAGACTGAGACTTTCCACTGACTGAAAGGCTTCCTCGGAGACACTGGCTGGGGGAACTAACTTCAGGCAGAGCTACAGCACCCAGTGATCCATGATGACTAATGTCCCATGAACTTGATGGATACCCAGTCTTTTAATTGCTCTATTTCCCTCTCGGCTTCTGCTCCCCATAAAGATTTATTCTGTTCTACACACAAATGTGCTGGGTAAAATATGCAATGAGGAAAAAGGGGAAGAGTTCATAAATATTCTCAGGCATATGCAAACAATCTCAAATTTATTTTTCTCTTTTTTTTAAGGAGGGAAAAAAATCCACCCATTCCATGATCGCTTCCAGATTCATTGAGGTTGCTATTACATAAGAGCCAATATTGTTTTCTCGTCATAGAGAAATAATGAGTTGGAAATGGCAATTTGAGCTAAGAAAATAATATAGTCTTACCAAGGCATGGGGGCTGGATGAGGAACGTGGAGCCAAGATTCTAATCCAGCCTCCAACGAGTTTCTGCAAGCCTGGCTCGGCCCTGGTTTGCCAGCATCTGGGCACAGCATGGGAACTGAGAAGTAGGTTAGCAGCACCCCTGGGTCTCAGAATTCACAGAAAAAGGGGCAGATGTCAAGGGTGATCTTTGAGAAGATGGAAAGCAGGTCTGAGATCACGAGCTTTCTGGATTCTCCTGTGTGTTTTTCTCTGTCACATGGACTTGGAGAAGTACACATGTGTTATGCACACTCACACAAACACATTCATACAAACATAAATAAAAGGAAATCTTAAAAAAATAAATTGAGGGAAGAGATGGTTCGGTGGTTAACAGCGCCCACTGGCTGCTCTTGCCGAGAACCTGGATTCAACTCTCAGTACATACCCAGGTGCAAAACAAAGGGCTGTAACTGCAGTTCGGGGACCCCCTGCCCCTTTCTGCCCTCCCCAGGCATTGATTGAGGTACACAGACGTATACACAGGCAAAGCATCCACACACATAATATAAAATTTAAAATTTTGTTTAAAAGAGGAGTCAAAGCCCAATTCTGACAAAGGTCTGTAGCCTAGATGAGTGTCTATCCAACTATTCCATGGAAAAGCTTGCCCACTAGGTGCTGGCCCCAGGCTGAGCACCTTCCACAGCCTGTTCCCTTCAGTGCTCCAGAAGAACCATTCCCACAGGAAGGCAACACTCGCTGCTTTCTGAAGGGAGCCCTGAATGTGGTACTCCGTCATTTAAATACACAGAGAGCCAAGAACTAGTGTTTAGTCTTAGTTAACCATTAAGGAAACTGAGTCACAGACATACCTACTTGTGCTATTACATACATAGATAGTTTTTTGAAATATTCAAACCACTTCAGAGGTTTGAACATAAACATGTACTTAGTAGTGTTTTGCTTTTGGCTTTTTGGTTTTTTTCCTATGCTTCCTTACAGAATCTCATGCTCTGGACAGTGGGAAAATAACAATTTATTAATCTATTCTGGATTATATCCTAGTCTGATGTAATAGCCCCTCTGAAGCATTCTCAGCCTCTTTTGCATAGAAGTGCTCATTTTCTCAGACAGACTGTCTCTCCCTTGCTCTTTTCCCGGCATCAGTGGATCTGGGGTTTGGGAGGACACTCTGTGACCCTGTGGCACTGGGTGGGGGTAGGAGCCATACACCTCTTGACTTCTTTCTAGTGTGACTGTGGAGATGCTGGCTCTGAAGGTGAATTGTGTGTGGGCTTCTTGCCTTTCCAACATGAGGGAAGGGTTTTCCAGCAGAGCATCACATGGATCTCTTAGACACATATCCAGGTTGCTGTCTTCCCTGCCTCTTTTTCTTGTCTTCCTAAAGCTGCGACTCCGATCCCTTAACACAGTTCCTCATGTTGTGGTGGCCTTCATCATAAAATTATTTTCTTTGCTACTTTATAACTGTAATTTTGCTGCTAGTATGAATTGTATCTGATATGCAGGTGGTCTTAGGCAACCCCTGTGAAAGTGTCGTTTGACCCTCCAAAGGGGATGCGACCCACAGGTTGAGAACCACTGTTCTAAGCCAACCTTTCAGTTTTTCTGTGTCAAATAGTCTACCAACTCCACAACAGCAAGCTTCCTTGCATAGGTGCGTGAGAAGGGCTGTCTTTACTCTGTTCAACAATCTAGACAAGGATCTTGATGGAGGAAAATTTTAAAGTCTAGAATTTAGAAAACCTCAAGAAAGTATGTAGCTATGTAAAATTCTAGAAGTTAAATAGCAAATTGCTCTTTTTTTTTCTTTTAAAAAATCTTATTTTAAACAGGTCTGAAGAAATGGCTCAATGGGTAAAGTCTTTGCCTTGAGTTTGGTTCATCAATAACCATGTAAAGTCAAGGCCTGGCAGCATGCATCTGTAACCCCACTACAGCAGGATGGAGATGAGCGGATCTCCTGAGACAACTGACTAGCTAGCTCAGGGGAGATAGCAGGACCAAGTTTATGGAAGAGACTCTGTATCCAACAATAATGTAAACATCATAAGATATCCAAGGTTGAGCTCTGCTCCCCCATATGCACACACACACACACACAGACCTTCTTAAAATATTGTAATCTATAGAGATAAGTATGTATATCTTTAACTAGAATACTCTCAGAAATTCAAAGAAAAGCATATTTTCAAAATATCATCAATAATATTCAAAACCTGGTTATAAAAACAGACATTGGATCTCAAAACTTAAATCTGTCCCACTCTGTAGGCTGTTGGTGAGTGCCAGGGGCTGTTCTGTTGCTTCCGGGTACCTAGGTGGTCCATCCTACACTGTCAACTTCTCATTCCTTTTGAAAGGAAGGATCATTTCTTTGTGCCCTGTCTCTCAGCAAACTTAAAGACACATTTGCACTCTGCTGTGAATGGTTGAGTTTAATTAGAATCTGGATGCTTTTAGAGTTTTCCAGAATGGTGTAGAAGATGCTGTCTGTGAGTATGGAGCCTGCCAGAGGCCTTTACATCCTTTCTAAACAACAAACAGAGGCCTAGTGCTGAGTAAGGAAAAGTGAAAATGCTGTGGAGAAAATGTCATGGAGAAGCCTGGATTTCCTCCATGAAGGAAGAAACAGCTAGATACTGAGAAGTACTTGGAGAAATGGCTGAAATTTCTACTTTTCATCTGAGTTCATGTAGATATAAAAGAAAAGGGCACAAATATGCAGCTGTTGCTTAAGGGATACCCAAGTGGCAGTCTCTAGCCATCCTATTGCTGGAGATAGAATAGAAACAACCATAACGTGATGATATTCGAGAGTTAAAAACATAAAAGAGATTTCATGAATTAGACAAGGAAATGGAGATAAAAAACCAATAAGGAGAATCTGACATCACCTCTCTGTCACTTTTGGAAGAAGAAGTCTTTCTTCCCATGTCCTGCTATTCCATGGAAGGAGGTGAAGTGGAGCAGCTGAATGGCTCAGAGTGAAACCTTCATGAATTTGGGGCTGGACCAGGACCATGAAGAGCTGTGAGGTGAGCAGCCTGAAAAGTGGTGGACATGTTGATACTGTCACAGTGAGTGCATTTCTGAGGAAGCCAGAGATGCCATAAGGAGATTTTCAGGTGTTCATCTTTGTGACTTGCCAGCGTGAGTGCTCTACATCTCCTCTAGTGGAATTATACTGGTAATGTAAATATTTGTCCCGCCTATGGGTTTAATAAAAAGCTGATTGGCCAAAGGCAAACAGGAAGTGTGGGCAGGGCTACTAGGCTAAGAAAACTCGGGAACATCTCAGAGCAGACATAGACGCCAGACAGATGCCAGAGAGCCGCCAGAGAGAGCCACCACAGACATGACAAGGAGACAGCAGCAGACACTGAGGAAAAAAGCTGAAATGCTGCTCTGAGAAAAGGTACTGAGCTGTGTGGCTGAACAACATGGGTTTAGTTCAAATGAAGGAGCTAGCAAGTTATATGCCTGGGCCCTAGGTCAGTCAGCATAAAATTAATATATGCCTGTGTGTTATTATTTGAGGCAAAGCAAGGCTGAGAGTGAGACTAAACCTTAGGTCCAGGCCCAGAAAGTCCATGACAGAACCATTTACAACAATCTCCAGTATATGAAATCTCACATGAAGGTTTGCATTCACTGTACAGGTTTGGGGAATCAGCCATAGTCATGTTATCTGAGTGTGAGGGACCACACAGAGGTAAAGTATAAAACAGGTTGACTGTGGGGTTTGGCTGCCCACAGGGGAAAACACAGCTGGTGAGGTGAAGTTCTCTTATGATCTCTCTGTCTCACAGAGCATGAGGTCTTCAGAGTCAGCGAGTCAGAGCTGGCACAGAGTTCTAGAAGCTTAGAAGGAGCTTACTTGGAGGTGTAGTAGCTTCCTTTGTCTCTGGACATCACTGGGGTCCACAGATGATGGAAAGAATGCCTGGGGCAGGGCTGTCAGAACCAGGCACCTGGCTGCCTTCAGGGGAATAATGATAGGAGACACCAACCCTCCATGACTTGTCACTCACTAACTTACTCTTGAATTCTGCTGTTGCCAACGGCTGTTTACTGGTTGTTGTTGAGGGAACTCCCAGAGTCCGGTAGAGAGTAGGGCCTAAGAAAATAACTAACTTATATCATGACAGGAATTGGGCTGAGAGAGGATACTAAGTGCACTAGAGGTCAGCTCAGTCAGCTCAAGGCAGAAGTTCAGTGTGAGAAGGATGGCTGAGAACACCAGAACTTCCCGGGCAGATGATCCCAGGGGTCCTAGAGGATGACACTCACTCTCACAGCGAGCCTACCATTGTCTGGAATCCTCACCCAGGGCCATGCCTTATTCTTTCTCTGCTGTCAGTGTTCAGTTTTCTTGATCTGATCCTTTGGAGGATTTGGGCCCGATCTTCCGTCAGACCAATACCATTGGGCATGACCAAATTCGCCAGCAAGGTGTGTGTCACCAAATCAACCCAGCTCTGGAAGACCCAGACCTGTGGGAAGCAAGCCCTGGGCCCCCATTTCCAGATACTGTCCCACATAGAAATGGCAGGAAGACAAATTGAAGCAAGATGCCATGTCCCTTACAGGTCCCATGCTGTGCCCTGGAAGTGTCAGCAGGTTAGGAGAGAGAATACTGTCCCCATTGCCAGGGCTATGCTTTGCTTGCTCTGGAAAAGCCTTCAGTCTTGGATAAAAGGTAAAATGGTTCTTCACTTCACAGGCAGGATTCAAACTCGTAGCTGTGGTGATTAGAGTATTGGATCCTATGGGACTCCAGAAAGTCACAGAATGAGCAGAACACTCTAAGATATGTTTCACATTCTCAGATATGTCTCCATGGAAGCCGGGGACTTTCCTCTAAGGAAAACACATTCTCCGTAAAGGTGTTTCCCTGAGCTTTATAAAGGAATCAGTGTTTTGAAAAGAAAAAAAATTTCGATTTAGCTCCACAGCTCAATTAATTATTAGCCAACATTTATGAGGGTGATTGATACTAAACAACACAATACCTTATTTTAGTTCAATGTTGGGAGCCTTTAGTAATTTTTAGCTATGTTTAAAGCATCATTATGGTGAGGAATTCAGGGCAATTTCGGCATACTGTTCATAGAATACATTTTTGAAGGATGATATTGATGCTATAGACAAGTTCCAGGTGCAGATATTTTTGTAAATCTCCTCAAAGCCACAGTACATTGGAAGAGAAAAAAATGTCATTTACTTTTTTCATATTTAGGGTTCCATACAATCTGCACAATACAAGCTCCTCCGTGAGTTTATTAGTGGGAGAAAAGAATAGAGAGAAGGAGAGAGAGGAGAGAGAGATGGGGGGAGAGGAGGGGAAAAAAAGACAGAGAGAGAGAGAGAGACAGACAGACAGACAGACAGAGACACAGAGACACAGAGAGAGCGCTGACTGGATATGTTCCTGATTAGTGGCTAGCATTGACACCAGCCATGGGACGGTGGCGACCTCTTCTGGCCTGTCCTTGAACAGACTGACCTGTCTACCTCTTCAGCAGGAACTTGCCTATGTTTCCTATTAGGCTTCCCAGAAACTCATAAAGGGCTGTAAAGTCCATCGTGCTAATAGAAGGAACAACATAAATGCTGACTGAAGCTATTGATGCCGCCAGCGCCGTTTGCAAGGCTGACTGAGCCAGGGGAAATCTAGGAAATGTTTACAGTTCCTTTACAAAAGGTGATTTTTACAGCAAGGACCATAGATACGGTTAACATGGATGCTCAAATTTAAGGAGGGAGCTGGTCAGGGAGACTCTAATTATATTGGTTATCTGTCTTGCTCACCTATCTCTCTGCACAGGCTAAGGAATTCCGTTCCCCATGCCTACTTCATTCTCAAATTGCTACATCTGTAAACAGAGACCCTTGCCTGGTTTGGGTAATTTTGTGGATACTCGATGCAGTGTCTTCCAGTCGCCTACGGTCAGTGCCCAGTGCATGCTGGGCTTGGTACCTCCCGTTCCCTTGGGGATGCTGGGTTCATGGGGAAGCTGGGCTTGCCGAGTGTATTAAAGAGGCACATATGGTAGTCATTCTATGAGGACTTGCTGGCTTATGAACTGATTTGGTCACCATTTTCCAAGCTCCCCAGTCTTGTTTGAAAGCTCAGTACCACACGCATTACAATGAATAACATTAAATGCAGACCATACACAAGTCAAGAGCAGACTGTGGGGCCAGCTCTTGGGTTGGCGACCCTGTCTCTACCTTGTACAGGCAGGGGTGGGCTACTTTAAACTTTTATGCCTCAGTTTCTTCATCTCCAAAGTGGAGATCACAGCCTGCTGCACATCATCAGGTTGGTGGGTATTGTAACTGAGTCTCTGACTATAAGAAACAGTATTTGGCTGGCAGTGTGTAACAGAAGGGGTGCTGGTGTCTGCGGATCAAGATATACAGAAAAGCTAATTAAAGATGCAAGAAAAAAGGTGGCCCTGCCTTGGTTGGACAGATGGTATCCTTGATTTGTTTTGTCCTAGGAAGTCAGCTCGGGCAAACTCAAGTCCTTCTTACACTTAGTGAGTGATCACATGAGTAAAGATTCTCATCTGGTATCCTCTCTCTCTCTCTCTCTCTCTCTCTCTCTCTCTCTCTCTCTCTCTCTCTGGTGTGTGTGTGTGTGTGTGTGTGTGTGTGTGTGTGTGTGTGTGTGTACGCATGCATGCATGCGAACAGGCCAGATGTCAGTTCTAAGTGTCTTCCTCAGTCATTTTCTACTTTTTTTTTTTTTTGAAGACAGTGTCTCTCTTCAAATCTGGAGCTTACCAGTTTGACTGGACTAGCTAGCCATTTAGCCCCAGGAATTTTTCTCCTCTGCAATGAAATTACAAGTTTTTGTTAAAACATGAATGCTCAGGATTCGAACTCAGGTCTTCATGTCTAAGAAGCAAGCATTTTACCCACTGAGCCACCTCCCACAATTCTCATATCATCTTTTCTTTATAACTTTTCAGTCACATTCTGGCCTCAGTAAGCCTTCCTCCTACTCATCACATAGATGGGGCAGCCTTGGGACTTTGACAGATGCTCCCACAGAACTCAGAGGTACTCCAGCTCCACCCTGCCCAGAGCAATTTCCTGGTGCCCCACCTGCCCCTGGGCAATCAGATCTGAGGATGTGTCCAGGGGTATTTTAGCTGCATGACTCTTATAACCCCAGGCTATGCCTTCTGGAGTTTGAGCTAGGAACACAGAAAATTCTGTTGCTTAAAGTCTAGCATGGGAAATGATGGGTCTTTTATGGCCTGGCTACATCAGATATTTTACCATGGGGGGAAATTACCTTAACTTTAAAGTTAATTATATGCAAAACCCTAATCTTTCTTTTTTTGTTGTTGCTAATAGAAAACAGAACGTATATTTTTTTTTCTCTTAAGGATAGCAGAGTGCTCACTCAAAATGACATATCTTCCCAGACTACCATCCTTGCAGGTAGATCTGGCTAATGGGATATAAGTAAAAAGTGATCACTGGGCTTTTGGAAAAGACAGCCACTAACAATGCCAGAAACTCAGATATAATGTCTGGATGTAGATACCTTTGAGAAACGAGGACTAAAGATAATGGCTGAGGCCTGGGGATGGTTCAGTGGATAAGTGAGCTTGCTCAGCAAGCACAAGGACCTGAGTTCAAATCTGTAACACAAGTTATTAAAAAAAAAAAAGCCTATTCCAGCACAGGGCAGGGGTGGGGGTGGGGCCAAGACAGGGAGGTTCTGGAAGCTCCATGGCTAACTATTCTATCTGAAACAGTGAGCTTTTGGGTTCTCTGAGAGACTCTGTCTCAAGGCAAGAAAGTGGGGTCGCAGATCCAAGATGGAGGGTCAATCTCCAGGGACCTGAATCCGCCATTTCTTTAGGCCTTACAATATTTGCCTGGAATTTTCACTGTTCTTTTGACTTCTTGTTATGTGAGGAAAGCAAACTCCTGTTGAGAAGTAAACATATCTTAGGAAAGCTTAGGACAGGGCATGGTACATAGTAACATGCCTCATAGTCATGCTGAGGCAAACAGAATAAACATTTACTTTGGCTACTGTGGTTATGTTTCTATTACACATACAAAACATATGTTTTATCGACACAAGTAGGTTTGGCAGTATTTTGTTGTTATATTTTTATTCTAGCACCTTGCACAGCACCTGGAACTGAGTGAATTGTGTATGTGTGTGTGTGTGTGGTATGTGGGGTATATCCATGTATGTGTGCAGCTGTGCAGGAATTGAGTGAATTGTGTATGTGTGTGTGATATGTGGGGTATATCCATGTATTGTGCAGTTGTGCACATCCATATGCACAGAAGAGGTCAGAAGGGGATGCTGGGATCCTCTACCACTTGTGCTGTGTTGCCTTGTGACAGCATCTCATACTCCTTTGAGTAGACAGGCCAGCCTAGCAGGGAACTCTGGGAATCCTCCTGTTTCCACTCCCCAGGTAGGTGCATCCATGCCTTGTCCTCTCACATGAGTGCTGAGGGCTTAAATCCAGCACTGGCAGATGCTTTAACCTACAGAACCATCTCCCCAGCTCCTACTGGAACCTGATTGAGCATCTGGCTCAGGCCAGGGGCTGAAGAGGCCTCTGGAGATAATCAGTGAGACACACCCTGCACAGCAGAGCACCACCAGGATGAGTGACAGCGTTGTGATTGTCTGGGAGTCATGAGCTTTACTTAAGACCCACTACCTCAATATCCACTTCTTAGCTCTCCAAGAAAGATCAAATGTGAGACCCTGAAACATGAAGGATGCTGTGCTACAGGGGATGAAGCAGCAGCTGACACTAGGAATATTTCTGCCATCTCCTCTCTGTTCATTATAAAGATGACCACAGATTTACCAAAATCAGGAACAGATTGATCACTGAAGAGCACTGAACAGCCTGGGACAAACAAGTCTTACTAAACAATACTCGTACAATTATCAAAACTATTTTGTTTAATCATCCTCTGAAGATGCACTGTCCTCAGCTGAAGACACAGTACAAGGTCATTCAAAGCCACTTTTTAACTGACTGACCAAACATGAACTTAGCAAGGTCAACAGCAATAGACATGCTAATGTGAAGAGGGGCCAGCCCTAGGACCTCAACCCTACCCAAAGAATTACAGGTAACTAAGGAGCTGAGAGCAGGAGACATAGTCGGCCCCAGGAAGAGCACCAAGTGATTATCCACTATCAAATCGTCAGCCTTGAAAACATACCTGCGAGTAATGCAAGATTGAACAGGCTATATTTAGAAATATGTGTACATGGATATATGCATGCAACAACAATAATTTTAAAAAGAGCCCATAAATTTGAAAAAGAACAAAGATAAATGGGAGGGTTTAAAAGGAGGAAAGGGAAAGGAGTATTATAATCCCCCAAATCAAAAGAAATAATTTTTTAAAAGCTCCTTTTCATGCTGGGCAGTGGTGGCAGCACTCCTTGAATTCCAGCAGTCAGGAGGTAGAGGGAGGTGCGTCTCTGGGAGTTCAAGACCAGCCTGGTTTACACAGTGAGTTCCAGGACAGGCTCCAAAGCTACACACAGACACCATGTCTTGCAAAAGCAAGCAAAGCTCCTTCCAGCCCCTGCGGATTCTTTTCACTCCAGGCAGAGTGGGCTGCAGAGCATAACTCAGAGACTCGGTCTATGTTGAGACTCGCTCTGATTGTGAGTTGTGTCAGACTATGGGCTGAGACACCAGACTGAACACAAGGGAGAACAAGACCTGAACACATCCTTGGTTCCTCTCACTTCTTACTGACTGCACACACAATGTGACCAGCTGTCCCAACTTCCTGTCGCCATGCCTGCCCTGCTGTGTTGGTTTGAATTATAAATGTCCTGAGATGGGGCTGTTGGGGAGTTATGGAACCTCTAGAAGGCAGAGGGTGCTAGAGGGAGTGGGCAGTGGGCACAGGCTCTGAGCCCCTCCTCCTTGGCTTCCTCTTTTTTCTCTGTTTCCTGTGTGTAGATGAAATGTTTCCTGCTCCCGCTGCCATGTTTTTCTCACCATTATGGACTCTATCCCTTTGGTACCATACGCTGAATAAACACTGTCTTTCTTAGCTTGCTTTTGGTCATGGCATTTGATCATGGCAACAGGAGAATGTCCGACACAGTTGCTATGATTGATTGTGCTATCAGATTGTGAGTTAAAATAATTGCATCCTTCCTCAAAGAAGATTTTTATCAGCCCAATGAGAGAGAAAATTAACTTATAGAGATGACTTCCTGAAATGTCCCAGAGTCCTCTACCCCAGTCAGCTGAGCACATCTTTCAGCCTCTATCCAATCTACAAAGGGTGGAAACAAAATTGACAGCAGGGATTTATCAGATGCTGTTGCAGGATATTTGTTTATACTGCATGAAGATGTGTCTATTTCTTGCCTCACTTGCCAAAGGCACCTGACTGGTTTAATAAAGAGCTGAATAACTAGGCAAGAGAAAATAGGCAGGACTTCTGAACAGAATTATGAATTTTGGGAAGAAGAGAGGCAGGACTCCCCAGGCAGACAGAGAGGGAGTTGGATATACAGAATGGAGAAGTAAACATAGATTAATAGAAATGTATTAATTTAAGCTTTCGGAGCTAGTTGGGAACAAGCCTAAGCTAAGGTCAAGCTCTTATAATTAAGAATATTCTCCATGTTATTATTTGGGAGCTGGTGGTTCAAAGGAAGTCCGACAAGAAAGACTTACTGTAAGCCATGATGTTTAAGTTTTTCCTAATAGTCTTGACAGTGCACTGGACTTTCATTTCTGGTTGTTTTCAGTTACAGTTTTTCCAAACAAGGAGAGAATTCACTCTCCATGCAAACATCCCCAGAACCTCTCTCCATGGACAGTCAAAGGAAGAGTGGGAGAATCTGCCCAGAATTGATCTCCTAATCCTGGAGACAAGCTCATGGACACAGACACCATAAAAATCACCTATGATTTTCTAAAATGCTGTGCACACAGGACATGTTGACACTCGCACCCATGCAGCTTTGCTGTGGTCTAGAGCCACTGTGCTCCAGTCAGGCTGTGTTGCATTGTCAAGAACATAAGTGACTGGAAGCATAACATCCCTTCAGTTTAATTGAGATCTAATTGATATGATTATTTAAGGAGGCATGTGAGGCCTTTGCTGGCACATAAAACCTTCAGAACAGAGACAACAAACTGTGTGTGTGTGTGTGTGTGTGTGTGTGTGTGCTTCCGTGCGCACAGTTGAGGCGGGGTAGATTAAGAAACTATTTGTAGTCTACACAAATTTAAGGGAACAGTCACACAAGATGACATAACCGTAGCCACAGGTAAAGGAACATATATCCTCAGTGCAAATCACACATCCAATGTTCCTTTATTTCCTAGGTCTTGATATGAAGCCAGCCTAGGCCAGCAGAACTCCTTCTGGTCAGACAGTGGGAAATTCCTCCACATGAATGGTGTTGGTGGTCTTCCCTCTACTGTAGCCCAGGAGCCCACACACCAAACTCTCACTAATGAATGAGCCCACCCACGCAGGACCCAACACTCTCCCCCTCCTCCCACCAGAGCCAGTCCCGTTCAACACCCTCACACCACCACCGACCACCTTCCTCACTACTACCCAAGGATTCATTTGTTTCTGGAACAAACTTTGTTAAAATTAAAATCATAGAAGCCTCCTCAATAAGGACCCAAACCAAAGACCCTCTGGAGGGATCCCCTGGGCAGTTCCTGGGAGTGCCACAGGAAATCGCAGCCCTCCAGCTCTCAGCCTCAAAGGCCCTCCATGGAAGAAAGGACTGAAGTGTGAAGCCTGCCAGATCTTGGAGGTGGGTCCAAGGCGCTCGGGTTGTTTGTTTTTCCTTGCAAGAATGCTAATCAAAGCACAACTTCAACCCAACCAACCAACAAAATACCCGGAGCTGGCAAGTAGCAAGCAGGGAATCCAGGGACAAGCAGCCTGAAGGCCCCCTTTTGTGGCACAGGCGTTTTAGTAGAACTCCGATTGCTTTCTATGGAAGGTCTGGCCACCCAGGAGCCCAAAGATAACAGTATGATGGCAGCCCACCCCAGCCTTCACTCAAGGCTTCTCTCAAGCTGGAGTCAGTTCTCCTGAGTTGGTAGCAAGTCTTGATCTCTAGAGGAAACAGTGAATATTCCCAACAGAATGGACACGGAGCCTCCAGCCACCACCCTGCCTGGCCCTGAGAAAGCTTCAGAGTCACTGTGCTTATATTCTCCCTACCTTAAATCTGTCCCCTTTGCCTCCTCACCAGGCCCTGGAAATTAGGAGGCTCACTGAGTCAGGCACAGCCCCCGAGAGAGGCCAGGCTTCTATACAGGGCCCAGGGTACGAGCTGATTCTGAGGGATGGAGAGGAAGAGAACATACACACACACACACACACACACACACACACACACACACACACACACACACTATTTTCATTGTGGCTTTAACACATCCTAGGAATCTGGTGTGGGGGAGGAGTCAAACTGGCCTCTGTCCCCAACAGGAGTGGGCTTTCATGACGCTCTGGGGGCAGGCAAGGACTCTTTAATAATCAAGGCTGCATTAGTCCTAAGCTAATAGCCCGCCCAGGCTGCCCAGATTTTTCTCAACACTTCTGCGTTTTAGGTCAAAGGAATAAGTAAAGGTTTAGCTGGCTGGTGCCAGAAGTGGGACAGGACAGTGAGAGGCTTTGGAGTGCAGCTTGCCAGGGGCCTCTGAGGGTTCCTCAGGCCTAGCGGGTATGTCCTTCCCTTAGTATGGGGCACAGATTATGGAAGATGGCTTGAAGACATGGCCTGTTTGGAACTCCCAAGACTGACAACACGATATTGGAAATCTGTTTGTCTTCCAGCTTCTCTGGGAAAGATTTCTCTGTCTGCCAGAAGAGGGCAGCACATGCCTCTCTATCAGAGGGAAAAGGCCGCACAGGGCAGCCACAGGAACCACATCCAGAGCTACCAATGTTAGGTGCTGGGAACTGAGAGCTCAGGTGTTTGACAGGGCAATGCGACAGAAGAGGTTTTAATCTCATTGCAGACAGGAGTCGGTGCAGGGAAATCAAGAGAACGTGCCGCCATAATCAGACTGCCTGAGACAGAAATGCAGATACTGAAGAACCAGACCACGCCCACTGCCTATCTTTATGCTATCCGTGAGCTAAGATTGGTCTTTACATTTTTCGTTTACATAGTTGCAGGGTAGAGAGAGTGAAAAGAGTAATATGTTGTGACATGGGGAAAGGGTACGAGGTTAGTATTTAAGGATCTGCAGACCAAGTTCACTTAACATGGCAACACACACTTGTTTCTGGACTATCTGGGGTTCTCGAAGACTCCAAAGGCCTTGCTGAGCAGAGCTGAATGACCTTATGCTGTTTGCCAAATCCATAATTTTTCCTATCTGACCCTTCACAGAGAGATCACCTTAACTCCTGACCTAAGACAAGCCTGTTACCTGACTCCAGGTCAGAGGACACAGGATGGGAGCGGACACAGGAGAGCCAGTGCAGCCATTCCTGAGGAGTGAGGCAGTGTTGACTAGACCTCCTGCTTCCCCAGAAGGGAGCTCAGTAGCAAACAGCACAAAGGGCAACACATCCCAGAACAGCCTCATACAGGTTGGTAGGAATCGGTTTCCACACTGGATACAGTCTAAGGTAATACAATTATCCACAGCTGACATCTTTGGTCTGCAGCTGCTCCTTTTACATGAGTAGACTTGAAGCAAATGCTCCGTGGGTGGGTGGGTTTCACTATCATGGTATACCTGCCTGCAGAGCTTCAATCAAGTGCTTTTCACGTTGGGGAGACATGGTTCCTAGACTTAATACACTCACACCTATTTTTATCGCTTTGTTTTCAATGAAGGCCATATGTAAACAGCTGGTCTTCAATTTGGAAAACATGGCCTTTATGGCTAAAATAAATACAGGGTGTGTTGGTTGGATTTTTGTCAACTTGGCAAAAACTAGAGATACCTGGAAAAATGAAGCCATCTGGCAGGCATTGCCTTCTGGCAGATTCACTTCTGTGTATGTCTGGGGGCATTTTCTTGATTGCTAATGGGTGGAGGGGGTGGGGCCACTGCAAGCAGTACCATCGCTGTACTTTGTTGTGACCTTAGCAGCAGACATGGACAGCCATGTACAAAGCCATCGTGGGAGCTGTGGGGGTTTGAATAGAATGGCCCCCATAGACGATCCTGTGTTTGAGTGCCTGGCCCACAGGCGGTTGCACCATGGTATTGCCTTGTTGGAGTAGATGTGGCCTTGTTGGAAGGAGTATGCCCTGAGGAGGCAAGCTTTGAGGTCTTATATGCCCAAGCTACTCTCAGTGTGTTACGGTCTTTTTCTGCTGGCTATGGATCAAGATGGAGAACTCTCAGCTCTTCCTCTGGCACCACGTCTGCCTGCCATGATGGCAATGGATTAAACCTCGGAACTGTAAGCCAGCCCCATTAAATATTTTTCTTTATAAGAGTTGCTATGGTCATGCTGTCTCTCTGAAGCAATAGAAACCCTAAGACAGGAGCTAATGGTGGCTCATGTCTGTAATCCCTCCACTTGGGAGGCTGAGACGAGATCATTGCTCAAGGGCTCCAGGTTAACTTATGCTACATAGAGTAAGACACTGTCTCCAAAATAAAAATAAGTAAATAGATAAACCAAATAGACCACAGGCAGGTTGCTGTGCATGCACCCTACACAGAGAGAAAGGACCAGACAAAGGGTTGACACAGGACAGTGGCTGAAGCAAAGCCTCATGGGATTTCCAAGGAAACAAGAACAAAAAGAAGCAAATCAGGTCAGATTTTGGAGAGAACACGAGTTGGGACAGGAGAGGTGGGGAGAGTGCAGCCCAAAGGCAGGGGCAGGAGCCTGCCTGGAGAGAAAATACAGAAAGTGTGAGGTAGCCTGGCCTGGAGTCAACGGGCAGGAAGGCAAAGCACGGAAGGAGGAGCCAAAGAAAATGGAAACAGCAGCCCTTGGTGTCTGTGGCTCAAGTAGGAATATTTGTTGTTCTTTGGGGAGCTTGGTTTGTTTTTATCTGCAGGGGAACCAGGCTTTACTGAGCAGAGCCTTATTTTGCTTCATCTGCTTGGAAGTTTTGAACCAGGCTGGCAGCCCACCATGCCTGTCAGGCTGGCAGTCCCAGGTGCTGATCCTGGATTACACACACACACACACACACACACACACACACACACACACACGATGCACACACACACCAAGCTCCATTTTACAGTCCTCCTCTGCTTTTCTTTCTCATCCTTTTTCTAGTGGATGATACTTCACTATGAGGAGCTAACGGGCCTTCTAGAACAAGCAAATTATCCACTTAAAATAGAAAAGGAGCCCCCCAAGGAGTAGAAATGAGAGAGAAACGGAGACTGGAACAAAGAAAAGGAAACTGGAAAAGCACAGCCACACTAGAGATGTGTGGTCAGAAACCCAGTGGGATAAAGCACCATGGCTGTAGATGTTTTATAAAGTCTACACTTGGGAGCTACCACTGAGACCTTTAGCCATTTAGCAGGAGAGTGTCCTCCCACCCCAGAAGTGGGTTCTCTATGCTCCCTGCCCTCCCAGCTCTGTGGCATGTCCTCTAAAGACAGTAAATGTGAACCAAGGGGAATAAAACACCAGATCTTTGTCTTAGCCCAATGCATACACATGGCCCGTTCTTTGCCAGCTAAAAAGAAAACACACAGAATCTGACACTCTTTCCCAAAATGAGGATGGTAATTCTGGGCAGGAATGTTAACTGTATCTGAGGGAAATGCGATAGGGTTGGAAGAAATAAAAAGGGAACTCTCAAATGAGTTAATGAGAATAGAGAATTAAACATGTGCATTCCATCCCTTGCTAATTGTCTGGAATGCGCCATATGGTATAAGACATGAAATGTGCCCTGGGAACTGATAGGATTGAAGTGTAAGGAGAAGAGAGATTGGGAAAAACAAAGCAAAATGCAGGATGCTATGCCTAAATTATGGTAAGTAGCTAAAAGGGATTTATGAAGGTCAAGTGATTTGGCAGCGATTTTCATCTCTGTCCTGATGGCAATTTGTAAGATGAGTGTTTAGAGGGAGAATGTCTTGGGAGATGACAGAGAACGGAGGAGGGGCGTGCTGAAGTGGAGTGTAAAAGACACCTCTCCATGGAAGAGGGGAACCCACAGAGCCAGACTGAGGTCCCCAGCAAAATCCGTACATGCCTTGCAGTGGGGATAGGCAGGGTTGTTGGGACTACTAACACTGCCATCAACCCTGACTCATCTGAGGTTCCCTATGGCTGGCAGCATCTCCAGATAGGTGGGAGGAGCGGAGATGAGAGGCAGCTTCTCCTTCACGGCATCACTCAAAGACAGAGATGGTGGGAGTTAGCGAGGGAGGCTGGCCTCTGCCATGTGGCCAGTCACGTCACATGCATAGGAGCAGTATTCAGGTTGACAACAGAGATTCCTGCCTGACTATGGACCTGGCTGATACAGGCTATGCCAAAGAGAAAATAGGAACCTGTGTGCTTCCCAAGTCCTTCCGCTTCTGGATTCTTGAAACCCCAATGCCAGCCAAGTGACAGGGCTTTCCCCCTGCTCAATAGAAAAAGCCTTGGAGAAAGACAGCAGGGATCCCCACTACCTGCACAGCCATATTTAAGGGCCTGAATGCTTTCTTTATCTCTAAGGTGTGTCCTTTCTGGGAGCCATGAGCACTCTCTCTGGAGCTTCATCTCAGTGAAGCTAACCCTCCCTGATTCGTCACTCTGCTGGGGTCTCCCTGAGAAAGCAGTGATGCTCAGGGGAAACAGTTGAGACAGAGTTCCAGGAGACAGTAAGTGAGATCCACAGCCTTGGGAGCAACAGGGAATTTTACAGACAACCCTGGGCTTCTTCTTTTAAACTTGCTACCTTGCCTGTTTCCATGATCCCCTCCCTCCTTACCCTTCTTCGGCTGGGTTTTCTGAATACCCCTCATTTCCCTGTGCCCTTCCTCAAACATGTCCCTTGGCTGTTGACCTTAAAGTTCTGCTCACTCTGACCTCATCCCCCAAATATCCAATCTCTCAAACTGTTCCAAAGTATAGTTATCAGCTTTAAACGTCAAGGACAGCCATTACATCACAGGAATGAGTCGGGGTGCACACCTATTGTAGGAAAACGTAGCTGGCCGAAGAAATTCACCCTGGCTCTAAAAGCAGAGCCAGTAAAAGAAACTCACCCTAGTCCTGAACCCAGAGCTAGTGAAAGAGACCCACCCTGGATCTGAACCCACCAAAGAAATGTGCCCTGACTGAAACCAGCACCAAAGAAACACACTTGGTCCCTAGAATCAGAGCCAGTGAAAGAAATATGCCCTGGCCCTGAAATTAGAATCCAAAGCCTAAAAGAACAAGTGAGAGAAACTTGTTGATCCTGAAACCAAAACCAAATCAGGGATTGAAAATCTGACCAATCCCCACCCTGGAAGTCTTCTCCCTAGAAAGCTCCGCCCCCAAGAAGCCCTATATAAACCCTGTGCCTGCAGCCCTTTCCCTGCGGCCCTCTCCCACCCTGGGCTGAGGCAGCCACTCTCCTGGACCCTCCCCTCCCAATAAATCTCTAGAATGAGGCTTGAGTGAGGACCTTCTTGTTTTGCTGAAGTCCTACTGCAGCCTGGATGGACAACAGCTGAGGGAGCGAAGCTGTAACACTCTCACTGCCCAGAGAACCTTTCCTTGCACAGCAGCATTGTTACACTCTGGAAAACCAAAGCAAGACTATAACTTCACTGGGGAGGCCCTCCCCTGCCAGAGCAGAGCTGTTTACATTAAGAAGCCTTTCTCTGAAGCAGGGCTGTAAGCTGCTACAAATGCTTACTGTGGCCTGTGGTGTTCATTGGCTCCCGACTGCCTGAATACTTTCCATCCCAGCTGCAGTGCTCAGCATGCCTGGGCTCCTGACTGCCAGGATCTCTTTCCATCTGCGCTGCACAGATACCTACACCTTTGCTTCTTATTTTGCATATAGAGGAACTGAGGCAAACCTCATGCTGTAAGGCCAACAAGAGGCAAAGTTCAGGAGCGTGTACCCACGTGGTACACAGGAGTTGAATATCACACTTCATGGGCTCTGCACTGTGAGAAAGTGTATGTGTGGGCATCACAATGGAGAAATGGGATGGCACAATCAGGCTTTGTGATGTCATGAAGTAGCACTGTCCTGATACAATGGAACATATAAATGCCACAATTCACATTGTGATGGCATAGTGATGTCACACAGCTCGTATGTCTTCCTGAAGCCAGGTAGTGAGAGGGTGCTGGTGGAGGGGAGTTGATAGGTGGGAGGTATGTTCACAGAGACAAAAAACAAAGCAATTTGCTTATACGTACATGACTGGATATAGAATCTCACAGTCCATTCATTTAAAAAAAGCAAGCAAGAAATAAATCCAGGCCACTTGTAAGGGACTTAAAGAGAATATTAAGGAACAGTTGGGACATGTCGCAGGCAGAATCTGCTCACAGAGGACCAAGAGGATTTGGATGCTGCAATGATAGGGGCTGGAGGCAGTACCATAGCAGGCTCCCAAACAAAGCACAAAACACACCAGGAGGCTGAGGGTGTGAGATCAGGACTCCACCAGTGGTAATCTTTGGGGAACAGAGATTACATACACTTTGGGAACAGCAGCATCTTCAGGAAAGAGGGAAACGAGGGAGCTGGGGAGACAGATCAGATGGTTAAGATCACTTCCTGTCTTTGCAGAGGACTCTAGTTCTGTTCTCAGCATCCTGAGAGGTGATCCATAACAAGCTGAGCCTAAGGACTTTAGGATCCTGCTTACCAAAACTGGGCATGAGACAGCAGGAAAAAACAATGAAGGGGTGGGCAGTGGATAAGTTCTAGTCAGAAGCATGGACTATCTCCGTGTGGGGCTGAGAGGAACAGAGCATGTCGGGGACAGCTATTGAGAAAGCAGACATGTCTGAGATTTGAATTGTGCAAATGAGTCAGGGGAAGAAGTCATAAGGGCAAAGCCCATTATGGGGAAAACCAGCGTGAAACAGAAGAAGGGAGCAACGAAAATTGGGAGTATTGAGTTTATAGGAAATCGACGTGCGGTATTCTGTGGAAACTGTTGCTTTGGCTTTGGGCATAACAGAACTGTAAATGTGGATAATATGTAAATACCGTTTATAATTTAAAAAGTCTGGAAGGTTTAAATGAGATAATCTTTCTGAGGGCACTCTGACAAGTATGGAGGAAGATATTTGTGGTTGAGATGAAAAGACACTGAGAAGAGTCTGAAGAAACAGAATTCAAGAGCCAGCTGGCCCAGGGGAGGAGGGAAGTCCCTGGTCTTCTCTTGACCTCTGGGCCCTGGGCCAGCAAAGTGTCAATAACTGTTCTTTTCCAGGAAGTTCTGAGGGCTGTGATACTTAATCCTGATAGACAACTTCACTGGATTTAGAGTCACCTAGGAGACAGACCTCTGGGTGTGTCTAGGAGGGTATTTCCACAGAACTTTGATGGAGGAAGGAAGGCCCACCCTGATGTGGGTGGCACCATCCCATGGGCTGGGTCCTGGGTTTAATAAAATGGATAAAAGGAGAAAACAAGTTGATTACATCGCCTTCCACCTGCTTCCTGACTGTGGATACACAGTGGCCTTGAGCCCCTGCCCCATGCCTTCCTTCCGAGATGGACCATACCCTCAAACCGTGAGTCAAAATGACCCTTCCTTCATTAAAAGTTGCTATTGCCATCTATCTGTCACTGCAATCGGAAAATACATGTCACAGATCATGTTAGTCTCCTCGGACTTAAAACAATAAAAGATCACTAGCTGGATGATTTAATATTATGGGATAGCCCTCACAGTTCTGGGAGACAAAACATTCCAAATCAAATGTCAGCCTTTCCTTTGCTCTTCCTGGAAACCCTTGGTCGTGGCCACGGTTGTGGCTATGGCTATGGTCGTGGCCTTGGCCATGCCTGTGACTGCAAGGCTCTGTTCTCAGATACTGTCTTCATATGATCCTCTGTCCTGCATCTCTGTGTCCTCTCACCTTTTTATGAAGACAACAATCACTGGATTTAGGGATCATGCTAAGTGCAGGATGAATTCATCTTGAGATCCTGAGCTAATCTCATCTACAAAGACCTCATTTTCAAATAAGGTCATATTCGAGGGCCCAAGTGGACAGGTCCATGTGACCTTTGAGAGAAGGGGCATTATCCAACAAACTACAGGACCCAAACTGTAGTGAAGCAAGATCACACAGGCTTAAAATATTTTCCACATACTATTTTTTGTCCTCCAAAGATTTCTCTCTTATGATGTTTCTAACTGTCCCTCTAGCAGCTATCATTGACAAGGGATAAAGTCAAAGGCACACAAATGACACTGCAGGTTTTTCCAGACTCTTTTCTTGACCACTAGCCTTGTCCTTTGTCTGTCTTCTGGACCCCTGCACACTGTGACCTTAGCTCTAGTTGAAATTCTTCTAGAAACTTTCTCAGAGCATGAACTCCTACTGCAGGCATCTCACAGAACTTGTTTTCCTTCTGCTAGTCCACTGATCATCTCTCCCCATTCCCTTTGTTGAAGGCAGACTATGACTTCTGTCTTCTAATTTGACAGTGTGTGACTTGGAATCTCCCTCCTACACCAAAAGGCACAATAGACTATGGCCACAAAGTGACCTGGTACCTGACAATCTTGACTTCCTGCCATGGTAGACTGTGTTCTCCAACTGTGAACCACTTAATTCTTCCTTGACATCTCTGTCATGAATCTCTTTGAATTTCCAGATTCAAACCAAGATCTCAGTAGCTGTGACAGGCTCACCCCTGTCCTTACTTTGCTGGTTCTGTTCTCACTGTCCACCATTGTTTTGTCTCATGAGTACTCAGAGACACCCCCAGTCTGAACTCCAAGAGCACCTGATATCTTCCTGTGGTCCACTGTGCATCACTGACGGCTTTGTTCATGAAGATTCCTATGAAGTTTCCTTTGTTTGGGTCAGCACCAGACCCCAGGGATCTAGCTCATTCCCTCTATCCAAGGCCAAGGGGATGTTCTTCACTCCTTTCTTTTGATGGTCCCACAACCACTCTTCAGGTCCCACATACCCCCATTCAAACACCTCTGCAAATCTTTAAAGGATGATGCTGAATGAGAGACTGACATCTCCATGAGCTTCCCATACCCTTCATCAGGGCATCATAGGAGGAGCAGGTCCCAGGTTTGCAGCCAATGCCAGGAAGGAAGGGGTATGGAGGAGAGAGCCTGACTCTCAAAGCCCTTCTCTACACTCCCCACACTCATAGTAAAAGAATTAGGTTTGTAGCATTCACCAAATTTTGACCCACATTGCCCTTCTTGTGTTTCCTGTCAGCCCCAGAAAAGCTTTCCTCGAACCATAAGAAAATGAGACATTATGTCCCATTGTGAATACAGATGGAGTCCCATGTCTGGAGAACATGCACAGCACCAAGAATCCTTCCATGCTGCATGTCATGCCTTCTGCTGTGTGATAAGGTAGGATAAGGTAGGTTTCCAAAGTAAGATACACCCCTGCCTCTGAGTCAGCAACAGCATGCTCATGTTTCTCCTACTCTGCAGGCAGCAGGTTCTGTGCCTTCCCTTCTGAGTCAGAAAGATGACAGGAGTTTAGAAAATAATAAGCAGCACTGGTTCCAAAAGCTTCTCTGGCCTGGTGGTCTGAATGGTCATGGGCAGAGCAAAGATGCACCACTTGGCATGAAACAGGCCCTGGCCAGGCATCCCTAGGAGGGTCACTCACCTGCATTGTTCTGCTGCTTGGTGTTTTTAATGTAGGCTGAGAATTTGGAGAAGATGTCAATGCCTGCGGTATTGGACTCCCGGTGTTTCGCTGCCAGTTTGGGGTACCTGGAAGGGAAGGCATGGCGTTCTATGAAACTGTGAGATCAGGGCTCTTTGGTGACAAGCCCCTTAGCATCACAGGGAGCAGCATTCTCTTTCCTGGCTGAAATTCCCATCTTCTGGGATTTTTCAGTCATTCTAAGGAAGGGTGGGCACTCAGCCCTCAGTCATAATAAAGGAAATCAGAGATCTATGGGGTACTGACTCAGCCAGAGTGACTCAGCCTGCTGGGAAAGAAATCAGAATGCCATCCCTAGGCCTCTTCCTGGAGCCACCACCAGTTATGCACAGTGACACAGGGCTGGCCTTTGACAGGTGGGCGGCCCTGCTGTTTCCCCTGAATTCGTAAAAATACCCATCTACTGCCAGGTCCACTCCCACAATCCTATCTGTCCAGAGATAGTGGATACCTAAGTCATTTCTCCAAAGGAAGAATGTCCCCTGTACACTTCTAAAATGTCTTTCTGGTGCTTTATATGTGTGTGGTAATAAGAACTTAACCCGGCTCCACCCAAAAGTCATGTGTTTTTTATCACTTGGATTTCCAAGTGTGGAGGGAGATTTACAAGATCCCAACTCCATCCCTTATACTCTTTCTCATTTTGAAGTTAAAAAATATACAATAGATAGGGCCAGGCTTAGGACCCTTGGCATTGAGACTGAATACAAGGTGCACTCACCTGGGTGGGAATTCTTGGATTTAACCCAACATCATTATCACATGAGTGATGATACTCACCATTAATAAATAACCAAACCAAACCAAACCAAAGCATTCTTTTCACAAAGTCATTATGTATATGACCGGGCAGAATGGGAATGGGTAGGGATGGGGGCAAGCAGCCTCTTAGTAACAATAAACCTGGGTCTTTGTGATCTGGAGTGTAAAGTTTTACTGTGTGTTCCTGATTACTTTGTGTTTATTAAGCAAGATTTTTTTTTGGTACAGATTTTATGTTTTCAACCAAAGGAGTCTTTAACAATCATTTGCTACGTGGTTGGGGAGATAGTTCAGTCAGTATAGACTGTGAGGTAAAGGCCTGAATTTGACTCCCAGGACATATGTCAAGAGGTGAGGGTTGTAACATGCTTGCCATCCCAGCGCTAGAGAGGTTGGGAGACAGGCAGGTCTCCGGGGTTTGCAGGTTAGTCAGACTAGGCTAATTGGTGGATTAGACTAGCGAGAGATCCAGACTCAAAAGACAAGAGGAGGTAACACTCAAAAAATGACAGACACTCAAGCTGACCTTGATCTTCATCACACATGCACACAAATGCACACACATGTGCATACACCTGCATATGTGTGTGAACACACACAAATCATTTGTCATTCTTTCATTTCTTTGTTCTTCAATGATCCCATTAACTAGGACTGTCCTGCTTTGGGGTCACAGCAGGTTTAATGTCAGAAACCCTGTCCTTGGAGAAGTCCTCAGAATTTACCTGGCTCTCAGCCACCAGGCAAGTATAAAAGGCACTTTACTCCAACTTTACAGCAACTGCTATTGGAGGCTCAAGGTAAAGGATCATTTAAGGACCTGAAAGCCATTAAAGGCCAATAAGAAAGGTTTTGTGACTGTAAATCAGTGTCCTTCCTGTTTGATGCTCTGATAGCAGGGAAAACTCTCTTGCACAAAATGGCTACTGCGTGCTAGGTAGGCATAGTCCTAAGCCTCATGGAAGTAACTGTGTGTAACATGAATAAGAGCCACCTTGATCTGGGGACCCTCCTTCTCTGCTTCCTGAGTGATGGATGGTATTAAAGGTGCTGCCACACCTGCCTGGCTCTGAAGTGGGCTCTGAGGACTTGAACGTTGGGATTCACACTTGTGTGAGTGTCTCTCCTTTTCCATGAGCCCTGCATACTCACCTCATCAAGCTCTCGCCTAGAGGCTGGTTAATGGTTCTGAATATTCTGACCTTTAACTGAGCACCTGGCTCATGACTATGCTTTTTAAGAATAAGAGCCCTGGAGTCTGGCTTGTTCATTAAAATCCATTGCCCACAATCAGTGGTTTAAAACCTTAGGCCACCAGCTGTACTTAGGGCTGTACCCAAGACAGCCACAGAACAAACATGAAGTGTTTGTCACTATTTGTCATTTGATGAGCTCTTGTCTTGGTAAAGCATTGGGCTGTGCACCACTGTCTTCCATGCTATCCCTGTGAGAACAACATCACAGTCCTCCATTCATAGATCTGGATGCATGTAGCAGTTTCTACATTACCCAAACCATCTCTTCCTGGAGTGTGGAGGGAATCCCATAAGATTCCAGAAGCTAGGGGAATCACATGATCTATAAGCTCCTTGATGTGGGGTATCTTTCTGTATGCTGTGAATATACCTTATTATCATTTATTAATACAAAGGCTGTTTTGGCCTATGGCAAGGGCAGCTGAGAGGCAGATGGGAAATCCGAGCAGAGATAAAAGACAGAGGAGGGTGGAGTCACAGATAGATGCTGCAGGTGGCCACCCAGAAGGCAAGATGTAATGGAAAGCCACATAGCCACATGGCAATACATACATTAAGAAAAATGGGTTGAGTTAAGCTGTAAGAGCTACTTGGTAATAAGCGTGAGACATAGGCCAACAGTTTGTAATTAATATAAACCTTTGTGTGATTATTTGGGACAAAGCAGCTGTGGGCGGGTCCAGGCACTGGGGCTAGGCTAGGCCAGAAACTTCAGGTAACATCACGTCTGTAAGGTTACCTAGGGAAGAGAGAGTGCCTGTGTGGAGCTAGCTTCAAGCTGTACAGGAGTTCCAAAGATTCAATGCTCACCATCAGTGATTCACAAGTAGTTACCATTCTGGGGTTCACCTTTGAGTTGCCCACGCTCCCATAAGTAATCCTAATGAACTCATTGGCTTACCAAGCTGAACTTGGCAGACTCATTTCATTCATCTATCTTGATGCCCTGCTTGCACTGAATAGACATTTGTTCATGTTGCCTTGCAAAATATCACACTATCTTTAGTTTTGGAAATCAAACTAGAGAAGTGTTTTCCTCTCTGTTCTGTTTTAAATTTGCCCCAACAGTAAATGTGCATGCTTATTAAATATCCATGAGCTTTTCTACATTTCCCAGCCAGTTACTCTGTGGTCACGTGACTAGATTCTAGCCATTGGAATGGGGTGGGGTAGGGTAATGGCTCATGGCTCTGGCCCTTGAAAGCACTATGTATGACCCTCATGTTGCTTTTCTCTGCTGAAGACATCTTGTGAGCTATATAGACATAGCTACAAGGTGGAAGAGGGCCACACCATCCACAAGACTCTACTTAAGTGGCAAATGCCCTTGTGCTATAAGTCACTGTACGTCATGTTACTACATGAGAGCATCACTTGGCAGTAGAAACCTGAAATAAGTCACAGACTCCAGAACTTGCATGTAAGCCATGCAGCATCCTGTGGGAGCTTACAAAGTTGTGTCTCTACCTCTCAGAGGGACAAATGTGGTGGAAATGTTTGTTATATGTTGTAAATAAAGTAACTGATTAGGCCTATGTGGAATATTGTAGAAGTGGGTGGAGGATGAGAAGAGAGACAGGTAGAAGGAGGGTGGAGTTGCTCAGTCTCCATCTGACCCACGAAGAAGAGCCATGTAAGGAAACCAGGTGAGCCATGGCCCAGGACACGTGGCAGATAGAATACTAAAAATGGCTTAAATTAAGATAAAAGAGCTAGTTAGTAATGTGTCTGAGACATAGGCCAAATAATATAAAATTAATGTAAGTGTCTAAATCATTTCTTTGGGGGATAAAAGCCACTGTAGGCAAAGTCAAAACTTCTGCCTATAACTCTTGGATGACAAACTTATCAGGACAAGGATGTAGTTTTTTTATTAGGTTGTTTTATGTTGGCTTGTGGGCAATGGTATTTTTGTGGAGTCTTGTAAGATTAAAACAATGGTTAAGTTTTAATGAAGTAATTGTAAATATGTATAACTATTTTTATAGTATTGAGTAAGTCTATTGAAAAATCTTATTAAAGGCATGATAGGAATTATGCCTGTCTATATATCAAAAGTGATCATTGAGTGATATAAAGTAGTTTTTTGTTTGTTTGTTTTAAGGGTATTTATTTATTTATTTATTTATTTTTTATGGTGTGGGCCCTATCTTTTTTTTGGATGCTTTGGAGAATGTTGGTAGGAGAAATTGTTGTTTATAGTAGAGAGTCTAATAGATATTAATATCAAGTGAAGATATTGGGTGTTTAGGAAGTATTGTGTGCAGACAAAATTCTTAGATTAAGAGAGTAGGAAATTCAGAAAGAAGTAGGATTTAAAATAAAAGTGTCATAATATTGGTCCCTATATATTTCATCTATCTTTTGTCTCACACCAGGTGGCTTTTCTGATATGAGATAGAGTCTCTCAGGTTTTATTTACCAATGTCATCTCTGTCATTTTCTAGACTTTAAAAGTTGCTTGCACTTCCTGTTTATTTGGGTAATATTATATCCTTCTGTGGTGTTTAATATAGTTGAAGGTTTAAGAAACATAGTTTTTCTTAGTTACTTTAAAAAGTATATTAGATATAAAACTTTAGACTTACAAAGATAAGGTAGATACTAAAATATTTTCTTTAAATTTGTTAATTACAAATAGACTAGTTATTATAACTATAATTTTTGCTTGATAGCTGTTCTGTTATATATAATTTTACTACATAAAAATTAAAACCTTCCTTTTTGATTGGACAAAAAAGAAGTGTGGGGGAAATGTTCTCTGTATGCTGTAAATAAAGTAACTGATTTGGCCTATGTGGAGCACCATAGAAGTGGGTGGAGTATCAGAAGAGAGACAGGTAGAAGGAGGGTGGAGTTACTCAGTCTCCATCTGACCCACGAAGAAGAGCCATGTAAGGGAACCAGGTGAGCCATGGCCCAGGACACGTGGCAGATAGATTACTAAAATGAGTTAAATTAAGATAAAAGAGCTAGTTAGTAATGTGCCTGAGACATAGGCCAAACAATATAAAATTAATATAAGTGTCTAAATCATTTCTTTGGGGGATAAAAGCTGCCCTAGGCAAAATCAAAACTTCTGGCCCTAACGGGTTTAAAAATGTTCTACAACAGACAAAAGAACATAATTCTCCTCTACTGCTGCAAGAAACAATGTACTCACAGTGCCCTGATTCTGAGACTTGCTAACACTCTGTACATGCCTGCCACCTGACTGATGCCATTGTATAGCATGTAATCAGTTGACTGAGGGCATGGCACACCATGTAACCAACTAGCTTTTGTTTAGCCTCCCAGATCCTATGCTTTACTTCTTCAATTTTCTTCAATTGCCCTGTGTGTGTGTGTGTGTGTGTGTGTAGGGGGGCAATGTGTGTGCATGCATTTGGGAGCCCAGGTTGATGTTTGGAATCCTCCTCCATCATTTCCATCTCATTCTCATTTGTTGAAGCAGGGTGCCTCAGTCAAACCCAGAGTTCCTCAATATGACTAATCTAGCCAGTTTGCTTTAGGGGATCCCCTGCCTGCCTCTACTTTCCAAGGACAGAATTGCAGGCAGCCAGCTGTGCCCAGCTCTCATTTTCATGTTTGCAAGGCAAACATTAGGTGCTGAGCCATCATCTCACAGGCCCCGTTGCTCCCTAAATTCTTATCCCAATTTCTACCCACTAGGATTATTTTAAAACAGTCAGCTATGGGAAAGTCCCCTGTGAAACTCATGCACTCACAGATTTAGGGCTGAAAGGGATCTTAGAGAACAGAATGTCATGACTTCATTTTCAAGAGGATCACATAGGGAAGGAGAAAGCCACACAGGATACGCAATTGGTTGCTAGGCAGCTATGCTGAACCCCAGAAACTCTAGCTATGGAATGCAGACCACAGGCAAAGGCCAGGTATGTCTCAATGATAACTCTACATTATTCTTTTTTTTTTTTTTTTTTTTTTGTCCTGAACATTAACTGAGTTGGTCCAAATGACACCAAATGTTCAGTAGAACCAAATGCAATTTTTTAAAGTGTTGGAGTATTTATGTGTGATTTCCCCCTCCCCCCCAAAAAAAGAGCCTTAACTCTCTGGCAGTTTTTTCAAAGAGCAGCATAAAGATAGATAGATAGGTAGATAGATAGATAGATAGATAGATAGATAGATAGATAGATAGACAGATAGATAGACAGATAGAACACAAGGCTTGGCAGCATCAGGAAACAGGGAGTTTTGCTGGCCCTTGGAGAAGTAGGAGGCCAGGCAACATTACTCCATGGACCTCTGGATGCAAGCCATCTCACCCTCCTGCCCAAGTTAGTGAGGAGGCTGGCTGTGCTGTGAGGATTCTGAACTTAGAGCAGCGGAGGCCTTGGCTTGGTGATATTTACTGGCCAGTAACTGCAGCACCAGCCCCTACCTAGCAGCAGAGAGGCTTCTAAGGACACTCACTGTGAGCAGCACCCTAAGCACTGATGATGTTGTAACTAAGATCCTTACTTTAGGAGGCCTCTGAAGGTGTTTATTTAGTGACCTCGAGGAACTTCTGCCTAGATAATCAAGTCACTAGCACAGCAGAGATGCCCTTTATCAACCTCCTGCATACACTTTACTGAAGTCCAGAAAAGACCTGGGTGGGAGGCGGCATGCTCAGCATCCATAGCATGGGTGAGCAGCAGGAAGAAGCTAGAATGTCCCTGCCCAGCACTGCTAGGTCTTGCTAGGACTATGGAAACTTTACAACATTGAACATGATAGTGTTCAAAAATGTAAAATATACAATCCCAAGGTCTTTGTGCCCCTTATGAACTTTGAGGTGATAAGAGTTAGAGTCTTGGCTAACTGTAAAGAATCAGGACAGCAAACTGTCTGGGAAGGGGCGTATTCTTCACAGAGGAGGCCTGAAGCCATGAGCAGGGATGGGATGAGTCAAGAGGACACATATGTCCCCAGCAGAGTGAGCCGCATGTCCTACCCATCAGCCTTACAGAGACCACGGGGACATGTCTTCTTGTACTTTTCTGACCTCCTTGCCAGACTGGAGACATTCCCACATGGAAGGATTTGTTCCAAGGAGACAATATAAACTTCACCAGGCAACTCTGGACTCTGCTTGAGTTGCTGACAGCAGTTATTCATGTGGGATTTGCAAGTAGTATAAGCAATAAAAGAGGTTGAGTCCCAGAGGAGCAAGAAAAAAAAGTCAGCCCCTTCAGGACACATTCATCCTAATAGCTGGCTGTTCTATTCAAAGACATCTGTAGCTTCTGGCTGTGGCCTGCTGGGTATTATGTGTGGCTGGCTACTCCGCTGATTGAACTAATACCCTTATTGAAAGTTTATACCCAGCTGATTCCAATGGGTTTCAGGCAGCCTCCCTCTCAGTGTGAAAATGAACTGTCCTTACATGGTGACAAAGGATGTCCTTATGGGAGACTGTGTCCTTGCTTAGGGTTTCATCAGAGCACAGTAGGTATTAGTGATGTTCCAACAATAAGGCACCATTGGTTGCCTTGGGCTACCCCACCATGCTGGACTATAAAGATGAGGGTAAGGATAGCTCCCTCTCCCAGGTACAAGGGTTGATGAGAGAGTGATATGATTCAGAGCTCAGTGCCTGACACACAGGGGAACCATATGTTGACAGGTAAACATGACTTCAATAAACACAAGAGGATGGGTGGTTGTCTGGTTTCCCTTCCTTCACTGGCTCCTCACCCTCGGATGAGCCCTTCTGCTTTGCCTGAACCAGCATCAGTTAGCACCACCTACCTGATTCCAAACCTATAGCCTATTAATTATTGATGTTTTGTTTTTGACAAGATCTTATGTACTTCAGCCAGGCTTGAGCTTCCTGTGCTCCAAGAAATAACTTCAAATCGTCCTGACTCCACCTCCCGAGTGCTGAGAATGCAGGCGTACACTCAAACACGTGGTTTATGTGTAGCTGGGGATTGAACTTGGCATGTCTCACATGCCACATAAGCCAACTGAGCTCCATCCTCAACCTTTGCACTGCCTCTGTTCCCAGCCCCCAGGGTAAGCCTTACAGCTGAATCTCCAAGGTGTTTGCTGAAGATCTTTCTTTGGCTTCCCTGAATTTCTGCTGCATTCTGAAAGCAGTGACAGTTTTCTGGTTTAACAACGAGGTATGATTGCTTTAGTCTCTGATTACAGTATTCTACAATGAATGAGCCTAGGCGCTGCCATATTTTATGTCTCTTCTCTCCCCTTGTATCAGTAACAGCTAGTCTGCCCCTGGGAGGACTTTCAGCTCCTGCACCTGACAGGCTTGGTCCATGTTTGTCTATGTATCTGTGATTTGGTCAAAATTATGGCTCCTGGTGCGATTTCAGGAACCAGTTTGTCATCCTTACATCACCTTTCATCTCACCTCTAAGGATGAGGGAGTCTGTGCCGTCTTGAGTTTGTCCAGGTACAGTGAACTGGAGTCAGGAAAACAAGCCTGATGGGGCCCCTAAAGTCACTCTGCATATGAACTGACTGGAAATACCCTCTGGTAACTGGCCTTAGCAGACCCTCTTTGAGACTGGCATTCACACTGCTCCGAAGTGAAAGAGCCCCATGGGAATCTGCCTCTCCACAGCCACCCCTCTCTTTCCATAGCTCTGCAAAGAATCAGTTCATTACTTCTCAGGGGTTAGGGTCTCCTCCAGGAACTCTTCTATCTTGTTGACATCAGTCTTCACGTCCCCATTGAAGGTCAGGAAGGGCGGGTGCGCGCCAGGAGCAAGGTTGTGCAGGTCCGCTGGCTTTCTGTCAAGAGAGCTAGAGTCAGGTGACGACAGGAGCCAAGGGCCCCCCTTAACTCCAGTCCGGCACTAATCAGCATCCCATAGCATCACCAGATTTGTGGTAAGGGGTGAAGATGATAGAAGCTGGAGAGAGTTCTACAGGCCTATGATGTGATTCAGAAAACTCATCTAGGAGAAGGAAATAGCAGAGGGACCTCACAAGATGAACCTGAACACAACTGAAAAAATCTGGAGACAATCATGGGACTGTCCAAATTAGCTCCCAGCTTTCACTATGCAGGGCTGTGCTTCTAAACTCTGCCTCACCAATTAGTCTAATGAAACACACAATTCCAGGCTTGACTAATTAACACACTTGGGCAGAAGAGATTCAATGATTAAGAACACACCGTGCTAAACAGAGGACCCGAGTTCAATTCTCAGCACTTTTATTAGGAACATCACAACTTAGGTATTTCCAGCTCCAGTAAATCCCATATCTTCTTCCAGCCTCCACAGACAAAAATATTAACACAATGGATCCTACTTTTACCCTAAGAAATATCTTTGAATACAAAAACAATACACACATATATGTGTGCATGTATGTATGTGGGGGAGCTGGATTTGGATTATTGACTCAAGTTCATATGCTCCCATTATAATTTAATTTATAACATAAATTTATGTGTATAATCTATAGCATAATTTAATGTGTAGCAATTAACATCTGACATTGGTCAGTATCTTCCTAGATTTTACAAAATACTTTTTCTGACTCTAACCCCTGGTGTGGGGGATCCATGACAAAGAGAAATATTTGTTGGAAAACTAGGCTATCAAATGGAGTCTGTATTCAGAGGACTTTGTAGTGCTCAGTTTCACCACTGGGCATGTGAAAACTCATGAGGTTAGGTTTATCAGACCTACAGATCAGGAAACATTGGTAGGCTGTGGCCATGGATTCTACATAAAGAATTATGAGCTGGGCATGATGGTGTGTCCACTCCTGAAGTTCCGGCACTTAGGAAGTTGGGGCAGGAGGATTGCTATGACTGTGAAGCCAGCTTGGGTTACAGAACAGAACACTGTCTTAAAAATTCATCAAAGAAACAGACAAAGAGACCCCACTGTTACTAGGTAAGGAGGTAACTAAGAATCTAAGAAAAGTTTTTCCGCCCAGGATCAGTGATGGAACAAACTTAGAACTATGCCTGTCATGCAGAACTTCTCAGCATGCAGATATCTCAAGTGACCACATAAACCACATATGCATCTTAGTTTAGGAAGAAAGAACCTGGGGATGAAGAGTTGACCCTAAAGTTGAGAGCACTGACCACGGTTCCAGAGGACATGGATTCAATTCCCACCACCCGCATGGCAGCTAACAGCTCATAACTGCCTATAATTTGAGGTCCAAAGAACTGATGCCCTCTTCTGGCCTCTTCAGGTATTGCACACACACAAGGTGAACAGACACATATGGAGGTCAAATACCCATATATATTAAACAAGATTTTAAATTAAAAAATAAATTACTTTAGCTGTGAAATTAGAGATAAAATTTTGGCCTGATTACTAAAAACTCCAGCCCAATCATGAATGTGGGGGATTGGGAGGTGGTTATCCTACCTATAGTTAATAATCCACTATAGTTCACTTGTATTGCTTTTCATCTTGAGTACAAACTGTTCTTAAGACATAACTATGAAGATCTTAATCTTATTAGAAATTAGCTGTTTTATGAAGTAATTTTAAAATTCTGTTCAATATATGTAAATTTAAAATCTCTCCCAAGTCAGAAATGGACTCTTTTAAAACAAACTCTTGGGAGCATTTAGGGGTTACCTCATATTATAAATGATAAATTTCCAAGGGATTACAGCTTCATTTTCTAACAGGACTTGAGAAAATGTAGCATATGTTTGCTTACTTCTGTCACCATTTTCCCTGGTACCAGAAAGACTGCTTAGCTGCCACAGTCCTTCAGAAGAGAGAACACAGGCCCTTACCCCAGCTAGATGGGTGAGCTAAGGCAGGAAGATCTCAAGTTCAAGGCCAGCCTGGGCTCCAGAGTGAATTCAATGCTTAGTCTGCACAATTTAGCAAGACACCATAGCAAAGCAAGAGGTGCAGAAAGAGCTGAGCACTCGCCTCATCCCTAAGAAGCCCTGCGCTCATTTCCCCTCCCCCACACCAAAACAAAGGAGGGGGAAGGCCTCTGGGTATGCAGCTCACATTCATAGTCAAGTGTCAGTGAACCCCACCACCTCCACCACACACAGTGGGGACAGGGAGGTGCTGAGGCTCCCTTACAATCCAGACAGACAGGTATAGATGTTGGAGATGAGTGGAGAAATGTGGAGCACATGTAACCAACTGAATTTTGGGGACTCTGCTCGAGTGGTCCCAGTTTGTGCTGGACAGCATACTGACTGTCCCTGAGGAGGTACCGCTGGTGACGGCATCAAGGAGAACTTGAGCCTGTGACTGTCAGTGACATGGTGTGCTTCTGCAAGCTGCCTGCCAGCGGGAGGGAAGAGGACTTAGCACAGAATGTGGACAAGCAGAGGGCTGTGCTGGGGAAGGAAAGAGCGCCTTATGACAGGAGTCTGGGCACGTGAAGAATCCACTGCCCTGTATGTTCTCCGAGTTGGCAACATTCCTCGTGGACACTGGAGCACAAAATATGAGATGGAAGCTCTGTAAGAGGTCAGCAAGAGGGGCAGAGGCATCTGTAATGAGACAAATTCCTGGCCTAATCACTTAGGGAGGGGACGAGAAGAATTTCGATGACAGGCTGCTCCCCTGTCACTCCCAACAGGCCGCTCTCCAGCCTCATTCTATGACACTTGGAACTCAGACAACTGAGGCCACAAGTATTTTTCAGATCTAATTTGCTTAGTGCCTTTGTTGACTCTGTGTTCCTCCCCTCACATAAAGAGAGGACATTCTTTGCCGGTTTCTCCTGTTTAGCAACTGATACTGGCGAGGTAGGAAGTCCTCACTGATTCTATTTTTGAGCAGTGACTGTGGCTTAAAGACACAGCAATCTGTTGAGAAGGTGGTGGTGTGGTTTTGTTTCTGGGATACTGGATACAATGACTGCTGGATTCTGAAACCTTGGGGACATGCCACTCTGACTTCAGAAGCTTAGCTGGGCATTGTCAAAAGATTGCTAACCAGCCATGCCTCAGTCTCCGTGTAGACCTTGTATTAATACTTAGAACTGAAATTACAGAATTACATATTTGCAGATCTGATTTGTGAATTCATTTGCTTCATTTCTTCTCTAGCTTTTTGGATTAACAGCCACAAGGGGACAGGAACATTGCTAAAACAGAACATCGCTGCTGGGTTTCAAGTTCATACAGTAGGCCAAGTATAATCCCAACCATAAATACACAGTCCATCTCCTTAAACCCCCAACAGTACTCCTATGGGTTAGAAAGGCACTACCTTTTAATCATTATTGAACAAAGAAACTGAGGCTCAGGAAACTTCAAGGCCACTTAGCCAATCAGTGGTGGTGCCAGAGTAAGAGATCAGTTCTCTTAGAATATATGTGCATGTAGATACTACTGTAAACTAAGATGGTGCAACTCAGCAAGCCTGCCTCAGAGTGGTGTTGGCAGGGCCAGGTCTGATAAAGAGAGAAAGGGGCGGGGTAGTTATCCATAAGATGACTGAGGGACCCCCAGGCCCAGCCTGAGCTCCAGCTGGGAACTCCAGTGAGCTCCGAGGGTGACTTTGCTGTCTGCAGAAGCAAGCTCCTTCCAAGCTCTGCAGTCTGCTCTTTCCATTTGTTACAGACACTAGCTGCATGGCAGATACATGTTCTCTTATTGCACTAAAACCAACAACAGGCACTAGGCTCTTAGTAGCAACCCTTCCTATCTCAGGCTGGGCATGTGGGGCAGGGGCACCTTGGTGGGTCCGTCTCAGCTTCTTTGTATAGTATAGAATCCTTAATTTTCCCTTGTGAATTATATAGTGCAGGATTTTACAGGGGAAAGCCCTCTGTGTTATAAAGCACTGGGACTATAGATGTTATTACTGGGTGAAATGTTAGATGATGATTATGCCTAAGCCCAGATAATAGGAGCTAGGCGAGTTTAAAGGGAGGCCACTCTGGAGAGTGCTGGGGTACAGAGACCTTACCAAGGAACAGGGGCTGAAGTTGAGCCTGGAGGCAGGGTATTCTGTAATTCTGAAGAGATGAAGAAGAAAGCGCCTAGCCAAGAGCTGCTGGATCAAGAGCAGCCAAAGGTAGGGCAGCCCACAGGCAGATGGGGCACAGTCAGAAGCACTTGGGAGAACTGTATAGAGCATAGATTGCTTTGGATGCTTTCCACCTGTGGGCAGAGCAATGTGGGAAGGGTTTTCTGGGCAGTTGGGCCTGGTGGAGTAAGACACCTGTTATGCTTCAAGACTGTAGTCAGAGGGCCATTGGTAGAGGACCTGAATAGTGTGCATGAGGCTCCAAGTTTGGGCCTCAGTGCAATAAATAAATATGAATAAAATTATGCTCAGAAGCTCAAATCAACAGAATTAACAAGCTATCTCTTTTCCACTAGGACCTCTTTGTGCAGTTCTCTGGTCCAGAACACTCACACTACAGATCTGAAAGTGAAGATAAAGGATCAGAAATGGTCTGGATTACAATCTCCTGAAGACTCAGCACCAGGGTCCCACAAAAGCAATGTCTGTGCTACTGTAATGAATATTATGTTTTCAGATACCTGTGCCCATCTTTGAGATAGACACTCATTGAGTGGCTATTTGTTCTCTTGCTAATCAATTCTCACCAACCAGGGCAGTGAAGCACAGCTCAGGGTGGGTCCTGGCTCTTTCAACCTCCTTTGTTCCCTGGGCTGGTATCTGAGAACAGTTCTGGGCATGGAGATGGAATCCATCAGAATCTGCCTGGAGTCACAGGATGGCACTGGCTTCTCTTCTCATCCCATCAGAAGCTTCCTGTGCTAGATGTTTCCTCATAAATGTAGGGTGTTTTACCTTTTCAGATCCACAGTGGTGACATTGAATACGACTCCTTTCAGCCAGAGGATCATGAAGAGACGCTGGGAGAAAGGACAGTTGCCGATGCTCTCCCCATCAATTCCAGCCTGGAAAGGAGAAGGACAGATGCCTGAGGCCCAGGGCACAAATAGAGAGCATGGATGGTAATGAAGAAGACTCTCAGCTTATAGTCACATCCTAGCTTACTTCAGAGACCCATTGTATCCATCTGTTTCCCTAACAGTTGTGCTGAGTGATACCTTGAGTAATGGTCCTCATTAATGCTGAACTGGAGTTTCGAACTTGAGATGTTCTAGAATCATAGCCTTCCGAAACCACAGATAGCAGGTTAAAACCAGGACCTGCAACCACCACAGAGTCTGACGCTAGCAACATTTTACACATCCATATAATCAGCTGGTCTAATCTGAGATATCCCAATGGACCACCCTTTCTGAGGATGCTCCAGTTATGAAGGCTGTCCTTTGTGCTCAGCCAAAATATGTTCTTCTGTGGTTCTGGTCCTTGCAATAGGAACAGAAGGGATTAATAGCAGCACCTTTGCATTCTATATCATAAAAGTACATTTATACTCCGCCTTATAGAAAGGAATCTGCATGTACATCTTATGACAACTTAGCACATGGTGTTAATGATTTGTTTGTTCTGAATTACTCCCTTTGCCCAGGCCAGAAGCCCATGAAGGAATACAAAATTGATGCCAGCAGAAACCAACTTCACTCAATGTTTCAAGAAATGCCTGAACCTAAATAAAGCAAGATTGCAAAGGATGGGGAGGGAGACACAGACAATGAGTCTCAGAAGTGTGGCCAACCACGTGACCAGAGTGGTGTGATGGATTTCAGAATGGTTGACTGCCCTTGCTCCGCCCCCTTCTCCCTTCTCATCTGAAGAAACTAGAAGAAAGACTCAGGATGTTGATACATTGCCTTTTGAGACTATGAGCTATGTAAATAAAGTTCAGCTTACACATTCAGTTCCAGGTTCTGTAAGTGACAAGCAGTGTGAGCTCTGGGACTCTGGTCATGCTTGTTCCTTAAGGATGTCACAAGAACAGAACCTTGGACTGTGATGCCACCTCATATGGCCAGGATAACCATCAAAAGCACCACTTTAATTGTTATGGAACTTAGCTCTGGCTAGTAACCAGGCTTTAGTGTCAATATACTATTTATTGGTTTAAACATCCATTTAATTCACCAGACACATATTGGTGCTAGGGGCAATATGGAAATATGTGTTAGGGGCAATAGGGAAAACTTCTCTGAAATGTTTTAGTGTGTGTGTGTGTGTGTGTTTGTAGACCAGAAGAGGACATTACTCTTAGAGCATGAGTTATAGACAGTTGTGAGCTATTCTCTGTCAGTGCTGGGAACCAAACTTGGTCCTTTGGAAGAACAGCAACTGATCTTCATCTCTGAGCCATCTCTCTAGCACCAAAGAAGTTGGTTTTTAATTTGCGCCATTTTATTTATTTATGTATACATGTGTATGTCTGGGTAGACATGCCTGTGTGAGTGTGTGCACCATATGTATGTGAGTGTCTGTGGAAACCAGAAGAGAGTATCATGTCCTCTGGAGCTGGAGTTCCAGGTGGTTGTGAGCTATTGGACATGAACACTGGGATTTGAACTTGGGTCCTCTGGAGAAATAGCAGCCACTCTTAACCACTGAGCCATCTGTTTAGCTCCCAGGGAGGGTTTTAAAATGCATTTCCTCTGAGAGCATGTGGTCTTCAGCAGGCTGGGTCAGAAGTTTGACAGGACCACTGAACTTCTCCCATGATCCTCCCCAACACAGCATCTAATGGGCAAGCTTGCTGCTGCCCTGAGTGGACCTCGGAGAAATGAGCTGTATAGAGCATTTGTTCCCAGCAAATGTGAGAACAAACCGAAGAGGCTGGTCAACTGACTCTGTGACTTATTTCCATCCAGTAGTTCTTTCCCCTCCCCCAACACCCCCTCTACTCTCTGATGTAGGTTCTCTGGAGCTCTCTCACCCAGTAGCCTGGGGCCTGGAACTCCACAGGAGCAGAGACCCTTAAGATTTTTCCCAAAGCTAGAAACGATGCTAAGAACATCTAGGAACAAGGGTTACTACATTTTTTTTGTCTTTTTTTCATTTTCACACGGTGTGTATGTGTGTGTATGTGTATATTGCACATTTGGTGTGGAGGATTACCCATACACACACACACACACACACACATACACACACATATAATATATACATACAGGCATGTAGAGACCTAAGGTTGATGTCTGTTAGGAATTGCCCTTGCTCATTCTTTCACCTTATTCTCTGAGAAAGGGTCTCTTCATCTAACTCAACACTCACCAATAGGGCTAGTCTTGCTAGCCAGCTTTTGCCAGGGATGCTGTCTTTACCTTCCAGAGCTGGACAAATAGGTAAGGCGCTATGCCCAGCCACCCACCTAGCATTTTTGTAAGGTCTGTGGACCTTTAGGTCTCAAGCTTGCAAAGCAAGCACATTAACAGTGAGCTATCTCCCCACAGCAAGATTTTTCTTTTAAGAGAGGAAAAAGTGCATTTCCAGCCCTCCTTTTATCCCCTCTGAGGCCTGCTTAGCTGTGGTGCTCAGATGCCGGGCACAAGTGCATCTTCTCATGATTAGAGCATGACCAACTATTCCTAGCTGATTTCTACCTTTCAGTGATTGAAAACTCAGCAGAGGCCCTCATTTATCACAGAAAACTGAAGCCTTGGACAGTTTTGGTTGGGAGCTGTTACTACATGTCTTTTACCATGTTAACCAGACCTAGAACTCCCATCAATATCCAGACCTGACTCCCTCACCCCCACCCCTCCTGTGCTGGAAATAAACCCATTCCTAGGACCCGAGACAGCCTGGGTCTCCACCACCAGAAGGGTCCCCTGACACAGAACTAAAAGTCCCACCATACATTCAGAGAGATGGTAACGTACTTCATCATAGGCCGGTGCAAAGGTGTTTGTCCTTTCAAGTCCCTGAGAATCCCCCTAAACGCTCAGGGGCCATATCTCCACCCCAGGGACAGCTACATGTAAGTGACAAAGAACATGCACTTAAAGCTTCTCCTGTGTCCACACACTGTCACCTGCTTTCTTGTGCTGATGGCATAGGGAGGGACAAAGGAAACACTGGAGTTTGCCTAGGTTGTGAGTTGCTCCCTATAATCACAGCTAGAAAGTTCAAGGCTAGTCTGGGCTTCCTAAGGGATTCATGGCCAGCCTCTACATGCTAAGACCCTATTCCAGTTAATTAATTAGTTTGTTTGTTTGTTTGTTTGTTTTTCAGTAGTTGTGTGCATGGTTGTGCGTATGTCACAGTGCCTGTGTGGAGGTCAGAAGAAGGCAACTTACAGGTTGGTTCTCGCCTCCCTCCATGTGGATCCTGAGAATCAAACTCAAGCTATCAGACTTGGAGAGAGTTTGACCAGCTAAGCTATGGTACCCTTCCCCAACCCCGACACACAGCAAATTTTTTTAGAAAGGAATTTCTGACTGGCAAAAATATCCCATACAATAATTGTTGTGGTAATAACAATAATGATGGTCTGTTTTATTGGGCATCAGGGTCTGAGAGATTTATTATCAACCAATTTATTTGCTCCGTGAGAAGCCTGTGAACGGTATCTTACCATCCCTTATAGATTGTAAATGTAGGACAGAGAAACCATATATATAACCAAGGTTCCCACCATGGTGAGGCCAGGACTGAGTCCATTGATCTGTCTCCAGATTTGGTGCTCTTAATACTTTCCCCAGAGTTCATCCTTAGGCTCATCCACATTCTGTTCTCCCAGAGTCACACCCCTGCGCAGTGAAATGCAGACCTCGAGTCAGGCCTGGGCATCCCCCTCCAGTCCATCTGTGTTAGCCGTTCCTGAATGGAGGGAGGGAGTGCTGTGCTTTGTGGAGCCTTGTGCTCTCAACACGTGTCAGTAATGTCTGAAATTAGAATCCAATGAACAAAAGTCATTGCTGTGATTTAGATGAGAAATCTCCCCCATAGGTTCATGTGTTGGACACCTGAACTCCAGCTGGTGCCGTGGCGCTATTTGGGAAGGATGTCGAACCTTGAGGAGAGGGAGCATGCTGGGTCACTGGAGAGAAAGACTTCAGGTTTTATGAGCTCCACTATCTGCTTCCTGCTTCCCGTCTACCAAGATGTGAGAAGACGGGGAGCCCCAATCCAGCCTCCTGCCTCCCAACCATGATGGACTTTATTCCCTCACACTGTCATCCAAACAAATCCTCCCCCTTCTAAGCTATTTTTCGGCAGGTATGTTGTCATAGCAACAAGAAAAGTAACTATCACAGCTGTCAAGGGCCCATAAAATGGTAAGAACCCTGCTGTCGAGCATCACAACCCTGGCAGCCCACTGTCCATTTTTGGTTTTCTCCTCTGCACTCTGGTCTTGATAAACCATTTAAGAAATGGGTTAAATGTGGCAAGTTCTTGTCAATGACTCAAAGCAGATAAGGCTGTTTCCTTAAGTGTGAGGTCTTTAATCCAAGTGGATTCTGCTGGGAAAGGGTACAAGCGTGGTATGCTAGGCTGAGTACTGTTGCCCTAAATAATCTCTATTTGGAACCTAAGAATGGGCCTTTAGGAAAATAGACTTTGCAAAGTCAATGAGGTTTAAACTCAATTCTTTTTCTTCCTTCTCTTCTTAATTCTCCTCTTTTCCTCCTCTTCCTCTTCTTTCTCTTCCTCTACCCCCCCCCTCCTTTTTCAATTCCTTTTTAGGTTCATATTGGAAACAGAAAGCTAAGCTCTGCAGGTTTGTTATGTGACTAAATGATGATACACATGGCATTCACTTTATGGTTATAGTTGTTGTCATTGCAAGCATAGAACATGAGCACTCAGAAGAGCTCCTGAGATGTCTTTGGTTATAGAATTCTAGGTCTTCGTCAAGGGTCACAGTCTCTGATTGGTGGCACCAAAGCTCGACAATGCCCTGAGCTTAGGGGGTTTTGGGTGGATCGATCTCTCAGTCCACTCAGTGATGTTAAGTGACTGGATAAGGCAACTCAATAGGAGGAAAAGAGCAGACAGAAGAGTCAGAGATACACCAGCCCAGCTCCACTGTTGGGATCACACACGTTCACCAAACTAACACCCATAACATATATGCAGAGGTCCTGGTACAGACCCAGGCAGGCCCCTTCCTTACTCTTTCAGTCTCTGAGATGCCATGTGAGCCCTGCTGAGTTGATTCAGTTGCCCATGTTATCCCTGTTCCTCCCTCCCCCCTGACTCCCACATCCTCCAGATTCCCTGATCTCTAAGGGCTGGGTTGGTGGGGGAGGGGTTGGTTTGGTTGTTTAGGTTCAGCCCTGTGGGGCAGGGGCTGCGGAGGTGGCTCAGTGGATAATGTGCTTTACATACAAACATGGCAGCTAGAGTTCAGATCACCCAGAGCCCACATAGAAGCCCAGTAGGGTGGAGGCTACCTGTGCTCCCAGTACTCAGGAGGGGTCCCTGGGCTGAGCTGCTAGCTAGACTAGCTGGAATGCATGAGATCCAGGTCCAGTAAGAGACCTTCCCTCAATTAATAAAGTGAAAAACATTTACCATTGACATCAGGCCTCCACAGACACATGTACATGACTACCTGCTCCTACCTGTGATACACACACACACACACACACACACACACACACACACACACACACCCTACAGGAACACCTCTTAAAAACACATCCATAGAAAGAGGGGAAGGCTGAAGGAAGCAGCTTCCTTGGCAAGTAAGCACTACACTCAGTCCCCGGGGCCAACAAAAAAAACTGAATCCAGCCCTTTCAGTGAAGACTTGTCCTAAGTGCTCGAATCTTCTGCTTCTCGAAGCCAATCCCTGGGCTCAGCGCTGAAGCTCAGCCAGGCATTCACTCAAGGAGTCTCGGTTTCATTTCATTTTCTATCTTGAAAAGAATTCACTCAGATCTTGCCCCTGACTGTGTTACAGGGTCAGGCTCGGGGCTGTAATTGACAAGAAGCCTGTCTTTTGTTCACGTCCAGGCAAAGGAGGGAAGGGGATCCTTTTCCAAATGGCAGGCTAATCAGGAAATGTCCCAGTCACTGTATTCCCATGGAAAACATAAGCCTACTCCAAGAATTACACAGCTCACACAATCACCCAAGACATGGCAATCTAAAAGGAAGGGGATTTTTCTAAGACCCATCAATATTTCTAAAAGCCGCTCAGAGTTATAAGATCTTTGTCCTCTTTTCAATTTCTGTCTGGTAAAGGCTGACCCTGCTTATGCTACCTCAGTCTGGCCTTGCACTTCTTTGCTACTGAAACAAAGGTTATGTGAGGGTTGCTTCTACACGAGTTTGTGTGTGGCAGCAATTGTCTGTGATGAAATTCGAAAAAAGCATGACTTGTGAGCAGTCCTGGAAAGTTCTCCACCTGACATCTCAAAGAAAAGCTAAAAGTGGCTGTTATAAAGATTCAAAATGGGCTGAGGAACTAGCTCTGTTAGTAAAACGCATACCCAGTAAGCAAGAAGATCTGAGTTCAAGGTTTAGAATCCATATTTAAAAGGGCTGGGTGTTCCTCATCTCCTGGGTCCCTTCTGTAAATGGTATGCTAGTTCCAACATATCCCATCCCATGAGTTCTATAAACCTTATTGGTACATACATTTGTTCTAGCTCTCTCCTATTGCTGTGATAAACAGTGAGTAACTGACATAGAGGAGGAGAAGGGTTATTTGCCTTACAGATTGTAATCATCAAGGGAAACCAACCCAGGAACCTGGAGGCGGGGACTGAAGCAGAAATCACAGACTGGCTTCCTTCCCTTATCTTTCTTATAGAATCTAGGCCCACCTGCCTAGGGATGGTACCACCACAGTGGGCTGGAATTCTCCACACCAATCAACAACGAAGAAAATGCCCCATGTCCCAAAGACAAACCCACCTGTTGAAAATGATTCCTCAGCTGAGATTCCCTCTTCCTAGCTACGTATAGATTTGTGTCAAGTTGTCAAAAACTATTTCAACCTCCTGGGAGAAACATTCACAAAGTGGATCTCACCATGAACCATCTGGGTTGTTAGAGATTTTGCAAAAATGGATTTCCAGCCCTAACAGAAATCATCCAGACTGCATATGTATGTTTCCATCTTATTTGAAAGGACCAAGTGTAGTAATTGTACCAGTTAGTGACAAACTATGCTACAAGCATCTGGTCCCCACCCTTCAAGCCCTCTGAGCTCTTTGTAAGTCAGGACAAACCCAAATCCCTTTACTTGAAAGAAGTGGCTAAGGAAGGAAGTCAGCTATTGTTGGGCTATGTTTAGAACAGATGATACTGAGATGACCTTCAAGATTTCATAGCACCCAGATCCCATGTTTAAGATCAGCCCTCTCCAAGGATATTTTGATAAAAGTACAGCAAAGGACTTCCAACTTGTGCCTCATCTCTTGTGTGTTTAAAAAAGGCTTCCGGAAGTATGATCCAGAGAGTTCTGAGGCACCAACTGAGATTAGTGGAAAAGAGCGTGATTTGGTGATTACAAGTTTTATTTATAACACTGGCCTTTCATGGCGTCCACACAGACCCTTCTACACAGAAATGGCTCTATTACACAATTTCTAAGTGTATCCTCCTATCTAGCCCAGGCTGTGTGTTGGCTGGGATTCCCCTCTGCAGATCCTGTTTGATTCTTCTCTTTTTAGTTTGTGACATGCTTTAGGGCCAGGCATATCCTTTCTAGTTGTTCAAAAAAAAAAAAAAAGTGGCCAGCATGCAAAGATGACAGCATTAGACATGATAGGAGTCAAGAAGAAACCATGCCTTAGCATCAAATTTAAGAGCATGTATCATCACCCAGGGCCTCTATTCCATTGTACTTATAGCTAGATCATCTCTCTGCCCATTCACCTGAGAAGTATTTCTTTTTAAATGGTTTGACTTTGCCTCAGCATTCCCACCCTCCTTGCATAGTTAATTGGTGATGGTAACAGTTGCCCATGGCACTCTGAGTTCTTTGACAAGACAGTCTGATTGCCAGTATTCTAAAAGTGTGAGCTACAAACATTACGTAACTAGCCTCCCTATCAACTGAATGCCTTTGTAGCAAGAATACAATGTTCTACAGCTTGGCAGTCCCCTTAGGAAAATGAACACACCCTTACACCCCACCCAGCCCCTCAGCTGAGTCAGTGATACCAACCTTCGCTCTTTTTATTTAAAAAGTAAATCTTTACACATCTGGATTTCATATAGCTCCTGTTTGAGGGAAAATAAATCTCCACTCTTGTGTAGAGTAATCCAGTCCTAGTAGGTTCTCAAAATGTCAGGGAATCTCAGCCTAATTTCCATACCTCCTACAGGGGAGGAGCTTGCTTGCAAAGGATGGTGGTGCCCATGGCTAAAAACAAACACTGAAGCTGCAACTAGAGAACTGGTTAAATTATTCATTGAAATTCCAGGACTTGGCCTATCTGTCAGAAGCCAGCCTTGCCGAGTCCCAGAGAGTGTTTGTCCCCAGGGAAACTCCACCCCGCGCCTGTGGAGGTCACCTGCCTTTTACCAGTGGGACCAGTCAGACGTTGGACCCTTGTTCATGGGTTCAGTTGTGGAAATCTGATGTGTGATGGTTTGCGGATGAGGCTCTACAAAGGTGTCACACTGACAGCTCATGCTGTCCATCACTATACAGCACAGTGGCTTGCAAGGCTTCTTGTCTACAAGCACCAATGCAGAGAAAACCTATATGATGCAGAAAAATAAGAGTGCCAAAGTATCACGGCTAACTCATTTTTGTCCCAAGCATCTTCTGTCCTAGAATGTCGGCTAATTGACATAAATGAAGAATAAAATTTTCTTTGCCAGCATCTATCTATCCATGTCCTTTTCCCTTTATCATCATTTGATTCTCAAATTCAATATAGTATAAACATCATGTCTCCTAATGACAGAACAGTAATTATGATCTCATAGATGATAAAATAACAAACAGATAGCTAAAATCAGAATGAGGTGTGTTCCTATGTATTATTCTGGAGAGCGTTTCACAGAGAAAAGGCAAGTCACAAAGGGGCATGAATGGTGTGATTGCTTTTTGTATTTTAAAATAGGCCCCTGCATGTGTTCCTGAGAGTGTAGGGGAGGTAATTCCACATGCTGATAACATGGTTCCTCTTCTTCTTTCTTCCCCTTTCCTACTCTTCCTCCTCTTCTTCTTTCTCTTCCTTTTAATTTTCTCTCTCCTCCCCTACATTTCCCCCATCTTCCTTTTGTGCATCCCAGGCTGGCCTTGAACTTACTATATAGCCAATGATAACCTTGAACTTGTGATTCTGTTGCTTCCAGCTCCAAAGTAGTAGAATTTGACATACGCCATCAGGTCCAGTTTTACACTTTGCTGAGGATCAAGTCTTAGGCTTTGTGCAAGCACTCTTCCAGCCCAGCTACAGTCCAAGCCCCCACATTAGTACCCTTAACAGGGCAATTGAATGGCTGTGAAAACAGAGCCTTTATTTTTGTTAGTTTTGCATGTACAGTTTCAGACAAAAAAAAAAATAAATCCTTAGGACCAGATTTATTTTAAAACCCCAAATACTTTGGTGTGTAAAAATTAAATACTAAGCAAATTAGAAAAATATTTTGATAAAATAGAAGGGACTAAGGAGTCATGAGTTATTAAAATGATGCCATGTGGTTTTTATTTGTTTTATGCATAAAATTTATTATAATATATATGTATATTATACATGAAATAAAAACAAATGTATTACTGCTGAAGTTAAGTGCAAATTGGGTGAGGTCACCAGGGAATAGCCAGAGTATATAAAAATGGTACTCTGGCACTCACAATGTCCTCTATGTCCAGTGTATATCTAGGAGACACACCTAAGGCAAGTGATCATTCCCTTTTGGGTCCCTGTCAATCTTGAGTATACACATATGTGTATGTATGTATATGTGTATCTACATATACACATGTATTTATGTATATCAAAGTACATAGCTACACTGTTTATCTTAAAAATATCTTCCAAGTTTCCATGAATCTAAGTATCTCAAATTATAAAAATAAAATAAGCCAATATTTTACTTATTCCTCTTCTAGGTATAAGCACTAAACACTCAGGTAGAATCTCCATCTCCCTCACTGTGACATACACGTACAGTACTCAGTGTCTGTCATCACTTGGAAAGCTGACAATGAAACTGGAATGCGCTGCTGCATTGAATCAATACATGATGTCAGTTACTAGTGGCCCATTGCTCTGTGTTGTACAGGGGTGGGCCAGACCCTGAACTCCACTAAAGGACTGATGGAAACACCTCCAGCAAGAGGCAAAATGCAGGATCTTTCTAGATACAGGAACTTCTCATCTTTGGATCTGACACCTCATCTGCCATCATTCAGAGTGACAGCCAGCTCTAAACAACTATGGGAAGGTGAAATTCCTAGGGATGGTGGTAACAATAGTATAGATGTTTTCAACTTAAAATGGTTTGACTTAAATGACCTTTTGGCTTTATGATGATAAGCTATACCCACGTGACATTTTTGTTTTTGTTTTAGCATAGCATTCCATACATTACATGGTATATTTAATATTTATTGTGAAATAGGCTTTGTGTTAAATGTTAAATTCCATCATAGGTTAATATGACTACTGTCTTATGGTTTTCATTGCTGTGAAGAGACTCCATGATCACAGTAACTCTTATAAAGGAAGACATTTAATTGGGGTAGTTCAGGGGTTTAGCCATTATCCCAATGGTGGGAAGCAAGGAAACATGCAGGCAGACATGGTGCTGGAGCTGAGAGTCCTTCCGTCTCTATTAAAAGGCAACAGGAAGTGAACTGTCTCACTGGGCGTGGCTTGATCATATATGAGATCTCAAACCCACCTTCAGAGAGACACTGACATACTTCCTCTAACAAGATCACACCTACTCCAACAAGGCCACTCCTTCTAATCATGCTACTCCCTTTAGGAGCCATTTTCTTTTAATCATCACAAGTTCTGAGCACACTAAGCCATACTATGATGTTCAATAGCTTAGGTATACTAAACGCACTTTGTTTAATAATGGGTTTACGGTCTTAATTCAAAGGGAATGCAACCAGTAGTAACTGCAGCATGTCCATGGGAACAGTGTTGTTACTGGTTGTGATATTGGGAAGTTGTTCTTCTCTCTCCACTATTCTTCTCTGGATTGACTTTTTCTGCTTATTAGTTTGTTACACATACTTATCAGTGTGCCCAGAACAGAGTGATACTAGGGTTTATCAAGATTAAAACTTGGGAAGTCCAGAAAACTAGGATGAGTTGGTCACCCTATGTGATGGCTAACCTCCACTGTTAATGTGACTGCATTTAGAGTCACCTAGGAGTTCAAGAGAGAGCATGTCTGTGATATATCCAATGGAGTAAGACCCTGAACTCAGTAACAATAATAAAAAGAAGGTGGACTAAGCAGCAGCATTCACCTCTCTTTGCTTTCTGACTAAGAGTGAAGGGAGTGAGCTTTCTCATTCTGCTATGGCCACAGCGAGAACCATTCTATCCATGCTTTCCTCTATGATCGACTGGATCCCCTCAAACCATGTGCCATAATAAACCCTTTCTTTCTTAAACTGTTGTGTCGAGTGTTCTATCACGGCAACCAGAAAATAAACTGTATAGCCCATGTATTTATATTTCTACATCCACAGAGGACTTGGAGCAAGGTGGGGGGGGCAGGGGTATTTAAACAAGGATGCTTACGCTGAATAAACTCATCATGCAATGCTTGCCCTTTGGATATGTTCTGTCACATCCAGAGCATCCTGGAAGATTGTCTTTCATTTGTTCAAGTCTGGTGCCACTCAGTATTCGTAATTTCTCCAGACTCTTCAAATATTTGTATACCTAATGGGAATTACAATGGATCAGAACTGGGAGTTATCCTCACATAATTAGAAAACCTAAGAGGCAACTCATTAGGAAACAAAAATATCCATGGTCTCAACATGTTCTTGATTCTTTTTAGGGCTGTATTACATATATATGCTGCACACTACAGATATCATAGCCCTATATTTATTTGAACTTTCACTGGTAAACAGAAAATCCCATTTTTAAATGTTCCAGCAACATATCAAAAGAAAAATTACTTTCTCTCATGGCTTTGTCATTTTCAAAGAAGCTGGCTGATGACTGATAATAAATATTTATCACAGATAAATATTTACTTTAAATAAACAGACTGGGCATTTGTTTGAAAGCCTTGATTAACAAGCATTATATAAACTTCTCTGTCCTTCTGGCATTCTGGATTTTGCATCTTTCTTTTCTGTAACAGTATTTCCAACTCTGCAATGGGGCATCATTCTCATTTTATCAAACACCACAGATATATGGAGTGGCTAGCAATTATTCTGACTTGTGATCACTGTAATAATCCAAAATGTTATGTGACCTTTTAAAAAGGTTTTTATGATTTATGACCTTTTAAAATGATTTTATGATTTATTTTTACTTATGAGTCTGTGTATGGGTATGTGTGTAGGAATGTATACGTGAGTGTAGACGCCCACAGGATCCAGAAGAGGGTGATGGTGTTGGAGTTACAGGAGTTTATGAGTCACTTGGTGTGGATGCTGGAAACTGCACTCTAGTCCTGCAGACAATCAGTAAGCACTCTGAACCCCTGAGGCAGCCCTCCACCTCATGACCTTTTTACAAAGATTTCTTCCTTGTTTCCATCTTCCCAGATAAACAGCTTGGCTAGCTTCCTTCTGTCACTTGTAAAATGACAAATAACAAACAGATATAAGAGAAAGTCTCAGAAGGTTTTTTGGCTCCTATGAGCCATGCTCCAGATCCTGCAATGACCTTCCTTAGATAACAACGTAAACTGAAACTGCTTACACTGGCTCTCTCTTCCCACTGTCTCTTCCTAGTGTGGTGGGTATTCCCATTTCAGGACTTCTTCCTTTGGTCCCTCATTGCCTCTCCGACAGGGGTCATATCTGCTGTCTGCTCTTCTGACTGTGGGGTCATTCTCCTTTGGAGTCTCTTTTCTCTCCATCTTTGTTGTCAAGCACACACTCAGATTCCTCCTGCCCTGGAAAGCCTCCACTGAAATAGTTATGATGTAATCATTTTTAACTTATTTGCATGACAAATATTATCATCAACAATGCACTAGATTTTATTCTAGAATCAAGAAATGTCCACCAAGTCTCGTGTCAGAACATTGGCCCAAAATTTGCCGTGATGCTGATGTTCTCCTCACCAATGGCATGAGAAGGCAAAAGACAGCAGTGAGCGCCTGGGATTTTCCACTTGTTAGTTTCATGGTCTGCGGCAAGTTCCTGGCTTTATATTGCTCACTTGTAAGCTAGAAATGACATGTGGTGCCTACGTCATAAATGGGCCAATATTAAGTAAGGCAACTCCTGCCAAACATTTAGTAATAACTGATAGTACAAAATGTCATATTAAAAATTATGATATTGTACCTTCTCTCATGTGCCTACCAGATGTGTGTGTGTGTGTGTATTTACACATTTTTTTATTCTATGATTTTTCACATGTAAGAACACAGAGTTAGGTCTCTATCACTGGATGATAAAATAATCCCCTCCCAGACTGAGAGTTGGTCCATAATGGGTGATATCTGTGAAAGTCTTGAAAGACTTCAAATAAAACTATAAATGGATTTCCCAGGTATTTAAATAAAATTTATGGGAATTCTGGAAAACATCCATTCTCTAAAATTAATGATACTTTTTATGTCATTTAGCTATGCTCTAGCTTGAGCTCTTGTATACAATGACATCTTTTTTTTTTTTAATTCCACTAATGAATGAGTATATCCCCTGCTTATCTTTCTGGGTTTGTGATACCTTGCTCAGGAGGATATCCTCCAAATACATCCATTTGTCTGCAAATTTTAGGATATCATTTTTTTCCTACTGCTGAGTAGTAGTACTCCATTGTGTAGATGTACCACAGTTTGTTAATCCATTCTTCAGTTGAGGGGCATCTAGGTTGTTTCTATGTTCTTGCTATTATGAATAATGCTGCCATGAATATAGTTGAGCAAATGTTTTTGGGGTGTGAATGTACATCTTTAGGATATATGCCTAAAAGTGGTATTCCTGGATCCTTGGGGAGATTGATTCCTGGTTTTCTGAGAAACTCATACTGCATTCCAGAGTGGCTGAACAAGCTTACACTCCCACCAACAATGCAGGAGTGTTCCCTTCGCTCTGCATCCTCTACAGCATAGGCTGTCATCTGTGTTTTTAAGCCACATATGGTCAACATGCTTGTAATGCCAGCATTGCATTGGGAGGCAGAGATAGTTGGATCCCTGGGGCTTGCTGGACAATCAGCCTACCTGACTTGATGAGTTCCAGGTCAGGGAAAGAGCCTACTTCAAAATTCCTGAGGAATAATAGTCAAGGTTAGCCTGTGGCCTCCACATGCAAGTACACAAGCATGTGAGCACACATGCACATGCAAGAATACATGAACATAATTGCCTATACACTAAACTTTTATAAGCTGTGTTCAAGCTTTTTTAAAATATAGGAAGTCTGGGGTGGAACCCAAGAATTAGCATTTCTTTAAAAATTATAATAATTATTATAGAGAAGGTTGCTGGGGAGTGGCAAGCCACAGCCCACATGTCTGCCTGCCACAGCCCACGTGGTAGTCAGACGACAACCTTGTGGAATCTGTTACCTCCTAAGTTCAGTCTCAGAGATCGAACTTAGGTCATCAGGCTTGAACAACATGTGTTTTTATCTACAGAGCCATCTCACTGGCCATAGAATTGACATTTTAGGAGACTCTGTCCTAGGTACCAGAGGGTAAGAAAATTCTAAAGACCAAATCAGTCTTTCAAAAGAGTTCAACACTCTGGTCTGAGGAAAATACACAATAAAATGAGTTAACCCAGAGCCAAATTAGGTCATTGATATTTTAATTCTGGTTCTTTACTCACTGAAATATGATTTCAAGATATCATGCTCAAGCTCAAGCATGTCATCCACTTCCTCTGGGCCTTGGCTTCCCTCGTGATTCATAGTGCGAGAATGAGAATAGTCATTCATATCTTACCATGAGATATGAGGACTCAGGACAAATGGAGAGTATTCCATGTACTGACTGGAAACGCTTCAGAGGGAGAGAAGGGTCATTTCTTCTTCCTCTCGTCCAAAGTGACTCCGAGTGGTAGAGAGATTCTCTGGGCAAGTCACATACTTTCCTTTTCCTTAGTCACTGTTTCGTGTCTTAATGACTCAGGTAGAGGAGTGGAATTCCTGGTCAACTCAAGATCCTACAGCAGCCTTCAGTCTGGAGCCAGTCTCTGGGAGATGCCATCTAGGGGAGGTCTGCTATGACACGTGTAGGACTGCACATGATTCTAGCCTCTGGCCTACTCTGGATCACATTTTTTCCTAATAAGCAAATGCTCCTACAAAGCAAGATTTCCACCAGTAAAAATCATCCTCCCTGAATTGTATTTTAAGAATTTTTTTCCTTTTAATTATGTGTCTATATCTGTGTCTATGTGTGAGTTTGTGCATATGTGTGTGGATGTCTGTGAAGGCCAGAAGAGAGCATTGGATTCCCTGGAGCTGGAATTACAGGTAGTTGTGAGCCAATATGTGGGTGCTGGGAACTGAACCCAAGTTCTCTGTAAGAGCATCAAGTGTGCTCTACCTGTATAATATAGCACATTATAAATAATTTAATGATTAGAAATTGTGTATCCTTCAAGAAATGTGATGTCTTCTACTCCTTGCTTTTTTCATTTCCTTGCTATCTAAAAACTTCAAAATCATTTTTTGATCATTTTAGTAGCTCTTTGGATCCCCACCACAGGTGAGGTCACTGGCAATTTGTAGCTTATTTCTACTTCAATTCACATATTCATTAGATGAGAGAAAACTCTTGTTCTATACAATTTTTAAGATTTCTAGCACAGAACATTCTAGGAGCAAAAGAAAAAGAGAAGAAAATGAGATAAACAATTATATATATGAGTTTCTAAATAGTTGAAAAAAGAAATGTACTTTCTCTGAACCTTTTGATATTTAACAGGGAAAAACTTAATTACTGAGCACATATGATTCAACATGTATCAGAGGTCATAGGGTGTGTCCTGTTCCTCTCCTGTAAATGGTGAGGCTTTACTGAGGCACAGTGTAGATTCCCTAATAATGGACTCTGGGGGGGGCATGACTAAGTGGGAATAAAACAATGCACTTACATATTGCTATCATTTCTGGTGAGTGTCAGCCAAGGTGCTAGCCACAGCGAGTGTCTTAGTTAGAATCTCTATTGCTGTGACAAGACACCATGACCAGAGCAACTCTCATAGAGGAAAACGTTTAATTGGAGCTGGCTTAGAGGCTCAGAGCTTTAGTCTATTATCATTATGGAGGGTGGCATGCAGGCAGATGTGGTGCTGGAGAAGGAGAAGGAGAGCTACATCTTAATCCATAGGCAACAAGAAGTAAACTGTCTCAGTTGCCGTGGCTTGAGCATATGAGACCTTGAAGCCCATTTCCACAGTGACACACTTCCTTCAACAAGGCCACACCTATTCCAACAAAGCCATACCTCATAACAGTGCCACTCTCTACAGGCCAAGAATTCAAACTCATGAGTCTATGGGGCCATACCTATTCAAAAACCACCATAGTGGGTCAAAAAGAAGCTGTATTTAATGAATCCAGTGTGATGCTGAAGCTTTGATCAATGTCAATGCCAAGATGGTAAATGGGACATGTGAAAGGTCGGAACTTGAAATGGTTGAGGTGTAAGACAAAATGATGTGGGCTCATACCCCAGCAAGAAACCACACAGTAGTTGCTGTCATTGTCCTCACTTGAGCCCATCAGTTAGGGTGACCTAGGTAGATGTTTCTTGCTCTTGCCTTGCACTCAGGAAACTGAGTCCTCAGGAATGGAATTGGTTCATTCTACTGCATTTCTATATACATATATACATATATGTAAAACTATATAATGTAAATATACTATATATGCATAAAGCATGTATGCATATATGATGCATAATTGCAGTTCATGAAGCATATCACACAAGGAGACAAAGGCCTGAGTCTCCTCTGTCTCCAATCACATGGCTGCACAGATGAATCAATGGTATCAAAATTATCTTTTAGTATGGATTGGCACTTTAATATCTTTTTTGGGAATCAGTCTCAGTAACATTTGGAACTTGTTAGCACTGAAACACATGATAGATCCAATACTGGAATAAGTTTTGGTGAGAGGCTAGAAATGATTCAGATACACCATGAATCACTGAGGCTGGATGCCGATGTTTTCAAGCTGCACAGGGGAAGGGTTAAGGAAAAAAGCCTGGAAAACAGAGAAACAGTAAGCAGAAAACCTGGGCTCTTTTTAGCTTATGTTCAATGAGAATCCATAATTCTCAACAGAGCTATGAAATCTTGACCTTGACCCTGGGGCCTTTTTACAACATGATCCCTGCAGATCTAAAACCTATTTGAGGCCCAGAAAGGAAGGATGTGGGTGGTAGTGTCTGGGTAGACCATTGTTAATATTCTTACTATCAAACCGTGGACATTCATATGTTCTGGGATGTCACACACATGGCGCTATGAAGGTGCAGTTGACAGACTAGTGTTTCTGGAAGTTCTCTCAAGACAGAAGTTCAGACAAAAAAGGATAAGGAGGGATATCCGGAGAGGAGAGAGAGCCTGGCCCCTCTGAAGCTGTGAGCTGTTTATTCAGTGTGGTTGTCCTTGGACAGTGGGGCAGGAAATGGGCAGATGAACTCAGCTGATTGCAAGTCCACTCACTTCATCTAGATCATGAACTTCACTGTTGAATCTTACACACCGACAAGATCAGGTGAGAAGCTACCATGCTGTCTTGAGAACAACAGAGCTAGAAATCAACATACTTGGCATTCCTCCTAATGTAGTCCTTGGCTTTCAGTAAACAGCAGGCTCTCCCAGAGAATGTTTCTGTAAGCATTCTTCAGGGCCCTCATTGAGTGGCTCCTTCCTAGCTAGCAGGGCAGGAGATCTTTGTCGCTATGGGCTCCTGTCTCTGTTTCCACTTTGCCCTGGATTCTAGGAGGCTGATGGTGAGGACATCATTGAATGAGCCCCCTGCTTTATGGCTGCATGTAATGGGTCAGTGAGGTGACTCAGATCAGAACTGAAGCTCTTGGGAGCAGAAAGTGGAAGTATTCATTGTGGCTCTCCATCTGTAATGGGTCAGTCTGTGCTGGCTGTGTCCTTTGACCAGAGATCATGGAATCCCCAAGGCCACCTAAAAGGCAAGGAACAGTGGTCTGGGCCTCAGAGATCCATATTGGTCTATAATTAGCTATGTGACCTCAGACACAAAATTTCTGCCTAGCATGGATGCCTTTATATCCATCGATAAATGATTACGGTGGGCTTGAATGAAGGTTTACACCATGGTCCCTGGAGGCCTAGTGCTCTATATTCTAAGTACTGCCTTTGGGGAGAGAAAAGCTATTCAAGATGTCCTTGGGATTTATTTGTTTGTTTTAAAATAATTGTGATGGTAAATATTGAATGTAAACTTGACAAGATCTAGGGTCACCATAGAAACAAGCCTCTTGGTGTGTCTGCGAGGGAGTTTCTAAATGAGGCTAACTGAGGTGACATATCCCATGTGCTGGGTTCCCAGGCTGAACAAAGTGAAGAAAGGAGCTGAATTTTGTGGCTATAGATGCAACATGATTCAAAGGCTTCACATGTCTGTACTGTGACTTCCCTGTCCGTGGTGGATACTGCTTCCAAACAAAAAGGAAATTAATGCCTTTGTGCCTTGAATTACTTTTACAAGATATTTATCACAGCAAGAAAAATAACTAATAGTTTGAGGTCCCTAGTCTTTGAGAGCCTTCTGAGATCAATGAAGCTGTGGGGTTCTTTCTGGCTTTTCCATCTGCTCATTTACCAGGTAGAGGACCAAGAAGATGTACTCTCCATCGCCATCCTCCATGGCTCAAGCCTCAGGGAATCACCTAGGTAATATGACCAAGCTCAATATAACCAAGCTTGTGAAAGGGCAGATGATCCTGGAGCCCAGCTCTTTGTGTTACACTCCAGAATGGCTTTAACCTGAGTCATTTTCCATGATCTACTCCTATTAGTATGTGTAGAGAGTTGTGTCTCTCCTGAAAGTTCAGTGTGGCTCTTGTGTTGTTCATGAAATTAGAGATCTTCTCCTCTTCCACTGGCAGTCAGTGGGAGAGGCTGAGTATAGCAACATGAACCATCCATCCTGCCGTCTCCACCCAAGCATGTGACCCCATTAACCAAGCTGGCATATGAAAAGCTCGCTGAGACATTGGTTAATCTCAAGACTCTACTAAAACTTTTCATGATATCTGCCCTGGCAGGAGTCATTGCTTCTCTTTTAGAACTCTTCTGATGACCTTGGCTTGTCCATGTCTATCTCTTCTGCCATGCTACTGGGTCCTCTGAAAAGAGAAACATGTTGTGCTCACCTCTGCTTTTTCCTCGGTGACTTTATAAACACACAAAACTGAGAAAAACTTACCTCATTTATTGATTAATAGTGACAATCAGTCTGAGAGGAATCTGTAAGATGCACTTTACATAGCACTAAGGTCTTAAGTGGTTGCCTTTAGGCTGCTATAAGAAAGTACCACAGACTGGTGTGGCTTGAACAATGTTCCTCTCATGATCAACATACATTCCTTCTATCCCAGTGCCCCAACAAAGTCTTAACTCATCTCTGAAGCCCAAAGTCTCTTGAAATTAACACTTAAATAAGGTAAGCTGGTGTCTAGGGTAGTTTTTCCTGCATCCATACTCCTTCCCAGCTATGAGCCTGTAAAATCAGACAGGCTATCTACTTCTAAAATACAGTGGTGGGACAGCATGTGGTAGGTGCTCCAGAGGGGGAGCTGGAAAAAAAGAGAGCACAGTGGGTCCTCACAAGTGTGAATTACAACAGAAGACAGGGGTCACAATATGAGGCATGAAATCCCTCCTGTGCATCAGGCCTCAAAGCCAATCAGAAAGCAGTTAGTTACCCTTAACAGTCATACCATTTTTGTAGCAGGGGGCATATCTTGCCTGGCAGTCTGGTATTGCAGTTTTCAGTGTGTAATACTGACTTTGGAGGAAATACCATATGAGGATTTAGAGAGAGTTGGGGAGGAAAATGAGATTACATAAAGTCATATTTCATTATGTAAATTGTGAAGTTCTCAATGATGACAAAAATTGTTTTAAAATTATGTTTTGATCTTATTGTCTTTCTTCTGAGCCCACTGAAGTTGTGGTTTTCAGGGGGTCAGTGTCCCTCTGAGAATTCCTCTTCTCTATGGTTCACAGGTTGACTCATCCTTAGCTCAGATGAGAGGCCTACAACGCTGAAGCTGATGCAGTGGATCTGTTCACTGCAGTCACAATCTCCTTCTAGTTCCTCTAGTATCCTGCACAAGTGCTATGCTCCATAAATATACTAATATTTACCTACTGTGGGCTCTTGATATTACTTCTGAGCAGAAAGAATCTCTGTGGCTAACAAGAGTCAGGCAGTTTTGTATTTTAATTAGTGTGAAAGCATTCATTAAAAACACTAAAAAAAATCCTATGTTTAGATGTAGATCAATGGCAATCATTTTCTACTCACCACGGTCCTGTGTCTCACCTCACTGGGAACCAAAGTCTTGGGTGCCACTTTTATAGCATCATAGTGTGATGTCAGCAAAAGTATCAGATAGTGCAGTTTAATCTCAACAGAAGGGTTAAAAAAACAACTATCCTACAAGGATCGTCTGCTGCTTCTGCTCTGCAAGTGATATATGAATGGGCAGAGTGCAGAGCTAGTAGCATACCCTTGTCTGGACTATTCCTCTTTGTCTTTGCCCAGACTCCAGCTGACCCCATTCCCACTAGTTCTGAGTGTTGATGTCTTAGTCCACTTCAGGCTCTACAACGAAGTATCTTAAACTCTTGAGGCAACTGACAAAAGACCAGCCCTGGTCTGGTTTGAGGAACAGCATCCACAGATAGCTAGTGTCTATATCTAGTGTGAATGTGTAGGCTGGGATGCATTCAGAAGTTCATGTCATGAGTTCTCTTCAGTGACATCTCCACTGGCATGCCTGTCTTTGTTCATGGAGAAGAGTTTAGAATAGTCACTTGGAGTTAAAACACTCTGCATGAGACACCACTCCTTCTGGGAGCTGTAGAGACTTGGGTAAGAATGTCTGCCTCCCTGAAATGCTTCTCCGCCTAGAACAAAGGGTCACATGGACAGAACTGTTAAGAATTTAGCTTACGTGGTTGTCCAAACATTCTCTACAGGCTATATAGTATGTTTTACAAATGTGGGTGCCATTAATATTCACTAGGAGAGGGCCATTCTGCACTCACTTGAAAACCTGGCCCACACTTTCACTGCAGGTGACACCAGTGTCCTGAGATTATTTTTAAAGTGGCTTTCACACATGTTTAACGAGTTTCCATTCCAGTCATGAGTCACTGATGTTAAAGAGGTAGCAATAGACATATCTACTGAAAGCAAGCAACAACAAAAATAATCCTTCATCTTAACTATTTCTTTTCATTTGTCCTTTAGAAAAGCATGACCCACAAGTCACCAGTGGATCCAAGTGTGGTAATATGTTATATATTTAACAAAACCAGTCTGGAATATCAGAGAACAGAGTTACCCACAGTCAATCCAGGAGGGTCAGAGAGTGGTAACTCACACCTTTAATCCCAGCATGGGAAAAACTGAGAGTGGTAACCTACACCTTTAATCCCATAAATCCAGAGACAGATCTTTCTGTGTTTCTGTGAGTTCAAGGCCAACTACCTAATAGTAGTAGCTCACACCTTTAATCTTGACCTGGATGTGAAACAACTGGGTGAAGAAGGTATTTAAAGCAGGCATAGGAAGACAGATGAGGCAGTAGAAGCGATGAGAGGCTGAGGAAGCTGGAAGATAGCTTTACCCTGAGAAGTGGCTGGGTGAGATTTGACTGTGGTCTGTTTCCTCTCTCTGATATTCGAGCTTTTCCCCTCTATCTGGTTCTGAGTTTCATTTAATACAACCAAAATTCGTGCAACATTCAAGCATGACAGAAGATGATAGGCTCCTTATGTAAATTCCAGAAATTTCCCCAGACTCTATGCCTGCAGGTGAGCTTCCTTATAGCAACAACAGAAAGGATTAATAATATTCATCTTTCCAAGTGAACTATAAGCAAACATGCTAAAAACCCAAGGCCTGTTATATATAAGGACGTTCATATTCTCTCAAGCCAGCAAGTTTGCTCACTGGGTGAAGGTGCTTTCCACCAAATCCAGTGACTTGCTTGTGATCCCTGGGCCACACATGGTTGATAGGGAAAACCAGCTCCTTCAGACTGCCCTCTGACCAGTTGCTGGCTTTGAAGAAGGAAGCTGCTGTGATGTGAGTTGTATATGCAGAGGGCCATGTGACAGAGAGCTGTGGGCAGCCCCCAAGGGTTAAAAGGCAGTCTTAGACTTCACAGAAGTGAATTCTATCACAAACCATCAGAGCATAGAGTACCTGTTGGTTTTGCATGTGAGAAGAGACACACATGCACACTACCAGGGCCACACGAGAGTTTATTCAGGAGAGTTAGTTGCCAGGTGGGTACAGGAGCAGAGAAGCAGAAGAGAAGAGACAGACCGCAGCACGGCGTCTCTTTTTAAGAGAGAGGGTGGGCACGGGTTTATGTAGCCACGCCTAAGGGCCTAAAGTTAATGAAAGTTGTTTTCAGTCCTATGGAGTAAATGCCAAACTTCTCTGTCTTGGGTTTTTAAAGCCTCTGGATTTGGTTATACACAGAACTAATATTGGATTTGGGCCCATTGTTCAAGTATGAAAATACTGGTCCTGGTTAGATCCCAGCTGCTATGGAGCACCCTGGCCACCACTCAGAGTTTCTTAGGGTTTTGCATTAAGAAGTTAATGGCACACATGAAGCATGGTCTCTGGACCTTTTATCAGGATCACAACAAATGCCAAATGTCATATAATTAGCCTTTTATCTATAATGACCAAATTGCCAAGCACAGTTGTACTCTCTTCTCTCTGGGTGCAGCCCAAGTGCACTTCTCTGTGGCTTCTCCCCACATCCTCCCCTCAGCTGGATGCCCCTCCTCACTCCCCAAGCACTCCATCTGACCCTGTTGAGTCTGGTTCACTGAGTGCGAAAGTCTTTGTTCACTTTGTGTTGCTATAACAGAATACCTTGAGTCTGAGTGATTTATAGAGATGAGAGATTTATTTTCTCACAATTCTGGGATTTGGAAAGTTCAAACATGCCAAGTTTGTCTAGCAAAGAAACTGCTCTGTTTCCAAGGTGGAGCTTGGTGTGTAGACCACTGAGTTGAAGGGAGAAGGGCTGAACTTGAATCCTGTTTATTAGAGAAATACCCCAAGGAGTAATATCTTTCAGAGTCCACTTTCTCATATGACTACACTGGCAACAACCTGCCTTTTCAAAAAGGTTTATTTTAGTGTGTGTGTGTGTGTGTGTGTGTGTGTGTGTGTGTGTGTACACATAAGTATGGTGGGGGTCAGTAAAGAGAGTAAGATTCTCTGGAGCTGGAGTTACAGATGGATGTAGCCCCTTGACTTGGTTAAGTGGGAACAGAGCTCCCCCGGTCCTCTGTAAGAGCAGCAAGCACTCTAACCACCGAGCCATATCTCCAATCCCAACACCTGAGGTTTTGAGAGACAAGTTCAAGAAACAGCAGCTGGTATCATGACTTTTCAAGCCTATCCTCCAGTGGGTTTTTAAGGAACGTACTTCACAGGATGAAGATTAAATGATAAAGGTGTGGCAATGCTTGAGCAGAGTTATAGGTGCAGAAGAACAGTGTTGGGCTCTGTTTGGTCTCCAGTCCTGACCTTTCCAAGGCTCCAACCCAAAGCCGGATGTCTATGAAGCCTTTCCCCATCTCCTTGGCTTGAAGTGGCAGCTTCCTGTCTGAAGCCCCACATTTGCTCCATTGGTCTTCATCCGGCTCCTGCCCTGTTCTAACAGCAAGAGACCTGTGTGAAGTCTGGTCTGATCAAAGGCAGACACTCTGATTCATTTTTGTCATATCTGAGTCTAGCACAGCCACAGCCTGGGATTTTGAATGTGCTCAGAGAATTTTTGTTGACTTAAGATAAAACGCTGAAAAGCCGGGTGTGGCTGAGCCGACTGTAATACCAGCACAGAGTGGGTAGAGATAAGAGGATTCCTTGGCCTTGCTGGCCAGCTTGTCTAGCTGAATTGGTGAGCTAGAGCCTGAGAGAATCTGTCTCAAAAATAAGGTAGAGAGTGATCAAGGAAAAACACTCAATGTCAATCTGTGGCTTATACCTTACACACACACACACACACACACACACACACACACACACACACTGACTGAATTCTTGAGATGTGTGTTGCTTGAAGGAATAAAGCAGAAAGTTTGTAAGTGCCAGAAGAATAATACCAGGAAGTCAGCTGTGAAGCAGTGGCTTCTAAAAATGACTGTATAAACAAGGGGAACAATGGCGATATCAATGGACATCTACAGTGAGAGGGGAAGTTTCTCCGCGTTCCACCCATAAACAAAGAACGACAGGTGCCTAATGAATGACCAATGGGAGAGTGAGCCTGTCCCTGAGATGAGCCCTCTTATTGGTTGTCCAGTAGACAGTGGCCAGTCCAAACCAAGTATGAACAATCAACAAAACCAGACTTGGCAGGATGCACTTATATATTTGTGTATCAGATACACACAAACATATATGCATACTATAATAAAAATCAAAGAAAGAGTCTGTCAGCTTGAGAGTGGGGTTGACGGGGAGGGGTTGGAAGAAGGGCACAAGGGAGGAGCTCGAGGGAGGAAAGAAATGGGGGAAAGCGATGGAATTCTATTTCAATTAAAAAATATATTTTTAAGGAAATGCCACAGAGCTTCGTAGACAAGACAACAGGAATGTATGCAAAGATAAACAGTAAGATTCCATGTGATCTGTGCACTCACCAAGCCCTCAATACTTTGTGTGCATTGTCATAGTCTTTCCAATAGCTCGAGGCCCATTGACTGTCTACATGCCTCATGGAGTGTGAGGACACTGTGCTCAAGGACCATGTCCTTCAGCTGGTGTCCTGTGCCTCATACACTGTCACTGCTCAGAACACACCACACGAAGGGCTCACAGAATAACATTGCCATTTTGATGCTTCCCTTACCACCATCTTCTTTCCAGAATCTGGTATCTGTTCACCATTTTTCTGGTCCCCATGCTTCCTCTAGATGTTTTCCCAATATTGAATTTAAAAATTGCAAGCCTTTAAGGGGTAACTGTCCCATTCAGAAAAAAAAAAGTTTTCATTGTATTCCTACAGACATTGCCATATACAAAGGTACTATTGTAGAGCAGCATTCTACTAACTGGAATGGAGTAGAGTGTAAAGAACATGCATGTGTCAGTCAGAAAGGGGCTTGTTTGGAACAAAATCCAGAGATTTTTTTAAGAGAAAAAGAAGAGGAAGAGCTTCCAAGCCAAGAACTAGTATCTGGAGGCCTGGGCTGCAGCAGGCAGAACTAGCCTGTTGGCAGCAGGTAAGCTTTTTTTTTCCCTCTCTTTTTCTCCCGGGTAGAGCCGAGGGGCTTGTGATGTGCTTCCCAGGAGGCTAGGATGTTCAATTGTTTTGCTCCTTGGGAAATTATGCCATTAATGGAGAGTTTGGAAAAATTTAGAATCATAGTACCACTTGGAAAAAATACTAAAGCTCAGACACCTCCACCCCAGGCGTTCTGATGTTGCTGCTTCCACATAGGAACTGATATGTCATTAGTCACAGCATTTGAGGTTCCCTACAGGCAGAATACTGTATCATGGTAGCCATGGTTAGCAAAGGATCTGGACAAAATGGAAGAGGACAATGAGTGCAAAGAATTCAACACTGGTATTTGGAAGGCTGGTCAAATAGAGGTATTAATTGACACTGTGATTTTTCTTTAAAATTATACTTTAATTTTGTGTAGATAGGCACCTCAGCCATTTTTCTCAAGGTTTGAGAATTAACAATAGACTTTACATGTATAACTTATTTCTGGATAGGTTTTAAAAGTATTCAGACTTGGGTTTGAGAGATGGCTCTGTGGATAAGAACTCTGGCTACTCTTCCAGAGGATCCAAGTTCTATTCCCAGAACCCACATGGCTGCTTACAAACTTAACTCAAGACACGGGAATCCAATGCCCCCTTCTGGCCTCCAACGGTACTGCATGCACATAGTGCACAAACATTCACTCAGATAAACCATTGAATACACATAAAATAAAAAGAACAAATGAGTACTTAAGGGTGGCAATGCATTACTATAAAAATAGTATTCATATTCTTTGGAACATTTGCTGGGCCTCATAGTCAGAGTTAATAAAACAACTTGAGATTGCTTGATACATAAATAAGACTGCTATCCAACTGTGTACTTTGCCTGTTTCTTTAACCTCCCTTTATGAGGGCCATGTAACAAACTTACTTGTCTTGGGTTTCCCATGTAATCAACTTTTACAATTTAAGCTAATGCTTAGCTATAATATTAAGTTATGTTCTCTTCCATACCCCCAACCCACAAATAAATCATATGTGTATGTTGTGGGAATAAATGTTGGGAATCAGCAAATACAGCTTGAAAGTAATCTTACATCATAAAAATCTGCCCTAAATGTTGAAAACAACATATAGATGTTTCTTGATAAACAATGATATGTGCAATACTATTTTTTATTTGGCTAGTTGGGACCTGTTGCAGTTGAGACTTCTGTGAAGTGTCCCATTCCTTCCCTGTGTGATGCTTTCTGCTAGGGACACACACAGGGACAGACAGACACAGAGACAGGGATAGAATCATAAGACAGCATCAAGAGAGGCACAGATTCACACTAACACAGTCAGGAAACAATGAAAGACATAGGAAAGTGGAGAAATTAAATCTAGGTTTTCTCTTGGTTAAATTACACCAAGAGGAAGGGCTTCATAAGTTATTTTCCTTACTGTAACACTAAAAAGCTTTGAGTACTCTGAGGTATTATTAATGTGTTCAAAGTGACATACTCAAGCTCAAAATAAGATAGAGTCATAGCAAAAGCAGTTAATAAGGGGGAAAATGAATGAAAGGTCAATAAGAGTAGCAATAATAAAAAAAATGTATTATGAATTCTAGAGAAACCATTGCAGCCTTTCTTTGCCCCCAATTGAAGCCAACTATTACTATTCAACAACACAAAAGTATGCATATCAATATGTTGCATCTCTAACCTGATCTGTCCTGAGATTCCTAGCCCAGGAAGCCTGTTTTCCACCTTTGGACACCATGGGATACAGTACACAACCACACACATAGGAGGTGTTTGGTAGATGGATGGTGAGATGAACTATTGGCTGGGCTCATTTCTAACAAGCAGTCTTTCCAGAAAATAAGGCAAATGCAGACTGTGCTGAAGACTGTGTGAGACGAGAACGTCTGTGAGTCAGAATGAGACTATGGCAGTTCACAGGTACATGCAGAATCAGACTGTGAACAGGTTCTACAGAGGGAAAGCAAATGCTTCATGGGAGAGTGTCAACTGCAGACAAAGTTGGAAGGGATACTGAAACTAGTCCTGTCTAGTCACCAATTTAATTTTCTGGATAGACCTAGCATGGATGCAGGCCTAAAAGAGACAGATGTGTGTGCATGCATTGTGTGTGTGTGTGTGTGTGTGTGTGTGTGCATACCCAAGCACATGAATAGAGCTGTGTCAGAATAACTGTTCTACTTCTATATTAGCATTTTCTGCATTTTATTTGTATTTTTAAATATCATTTTAAGGCTTTCTCCTAACCTCTCTCATGATAATTTAAGATCATAGATATAGTATATGTCCATTTGTGTTTGGGATGTGTACTTGTGATTTCAACATAAAACCATGAGTTTTTAATCTCACAAGAATAAATGTTATCCACTGTGGGATAAGTTGCTCCACCCTAAGAAGACCTGGGCTGTCTTTGTAGTTGTCCACATCTGTATGTCACACACAGAGATGCTAGCTGGAAGGAGACCATGGCATCGTGGAGAAACCCCTATTGCTAACAGCTGTCTTAGAGAGAAGCCCTGGTCTTTCAAGCACCTCCTTGCCTGCAACACACAGCAGCAGCTGGAAAGTCAGATGGTTCTAGCCAGTTGCTCAGCTCAGTGGGCACAACTTGCTTTCCAGATCTCAAGAGACATTTCTATGAAGACATGTGAGCAGAAAACATGATCAGTTATAAGAGCATACTTCTTATGATTCTAATTTTTACATTGTCATTGCAAACTATAAAGTATGTACATTTTTACTTTTCTAATTGAAAAAAAAAACATTTTCATTCAATGTATGTTTGATCATATTCTTTCTCCTCTCTAACTGCAAGCTGAATTCACCTTTGATAAAAGAGAATCACATACCTATTTAACATCTAGCTCTCTTCATCAGGATAGGCAAGATTTTGTCAATCAAGTGATCAGTCTCTGAAAAATTCACTGAGCATGTCAGAAATATTCAGCTCTGTGGAGGGGATGTGGACATAAAAGTCAGAGGTTCTGCCTTTCTATATCTTGCAGCCTGTGACAGAAAGTAGCCAGCAAAAGACTTCAACTAATGCACGAATTTCATCGGTCAGAGGATGCAGGATAGACAGCCCCTCCCTTGGTCCTTTGAGTAGCCATGGCTCTTTGAAAACAGAACATCATTTGAACCTGTTTCTAATCTTGACAGGAATCTTCACATAGTAGAGGTGTCAATATACTTACCTGTTCTACTTTACAGTGAAGACCCAAAGGAAGGGGAAGATCTAAGTCCTGGGCTTGTGGGAACTGATTTCCTAATAAGTGGGATATGTTCACCATGACAAGTCCTAAGTGCTGGGTCTAAATGCACAGTAAGCCCCTGCGGTCATTCATCCATCCATTGTTTCCATATGTTGACTAATGCAGAATATTTCCATGCACTCAAATTAAGATTTCTAAGTAATAGAGTATGTAGGACATAAAAATATTCTATTTACACTTTTTTCTTAAAGAAATAGTGACAGAGAATTCTTATTATAAACACAGGTAGAGCCCTAGCTATTTTGAACAGAAATGAATCTAGACAATTTATGAGTTCTGGGTTGGAGATATTAAACCTAAGACGTGTTGGTAGTGATGGGTATTGACAAATGTCCACTGTAAATGTCAATATTTAATCCAATTGAAAATAGTCCTAAAATATAAACACATAGATAATGGGTAAAATTGCCTTTTTATTATAAATTATTGACCAGAAAAAAATTCTGTCAAGTCATAACATAGCACACTACTAAAAAAAAAGGGTCTTTTAATGAAAATATTACATGCATGCCCTCATACATAGATGCACAGTGAAACTGGCTTACATGAACTTGAACCATGTAAGTCAACAAAATACAGTGACTTTAAGTGGATTCTTCAAATTTATACACTTTGAATTGAGGCCAGCATGTAGCAGAGCCAGGAATGTGGTTCCAGTCTGTTTCATAGTTGAAGAATTCCCCAGAGAGGTCAAGTATCTTGGCCAAGGGTATGGAGAAGTCAAGGACAGAAACCACCCCCACTGTTTACCATTAAGAAAAGGTGACCTCAGAGGATAACAGTGTCCTTTCTCAAGAAATCTGGATTCTGGGACAATTGTCTGAGGCCCCAGATAGGCACAGCTGATTGGATGGCTCTCCTGTCTCACCTGGATTCTACAGTGGTCTGGAGGTGAGGGAATCTTGTTTTTGTGCTGTTGTATCTGTGGGAGGGCATGATGTATCTTCCCTCTGCCATATGGTTGCAATCTAGCACAAAGCTATCAGGGTACTAACTGGACACATAGCAGTGTGTGGTCTGGTGGACACCAGGTCAACCTGTAAATGCCTCAGGGATCATCTGACAGGGATGGAGGTGGAAGTGGACTTTGGTCCACGTATACTCTAACACTCAGATTACAACCTTAGGAACCTTGTTATGAGCCTGACAACAAAGCTCCATGTCTCTATCTCTATAAATATCTCATCCCATAAAGTAAAGGGGTATTAATAACCTGAATTCACACAGAAACATTTTATTTATTTATTTATTTTTATCTTATGTGAATTTGCATTTTGCCTGCATGTAGCATGTATAACTGTGTAAGGGTGTCAGGTTTTGGAATTACAGTTGTTAGCTACCATGTGGATGCTGGGAATCGAACTCTGATCTTCTGGAAGAACAGTCAGTGCTCTCAACCACTGAGCCATCTCTCCAGCCCCTAGAAACATTTTCTAAGAAATTTAGAATACTCTATCTCATTATTAACTCTGAAGTCACCTCATCATTCTTGGGGCTTTAATGGATAAGAGTTACAGGTAGGTCTGGTCACTTCTCCTGAAAGCATCAATTATTCCACACTATGACATCAAAGACCACACCTATAGCTCTGGCAACCCATACCACACTCAATTCAAATTCAGTTTTCTATATTCCACAATTGGGTAACTAAGTCATAGGTCAACCCACGATAACACTATATTAAAGTATTATTAGAATACAGATGTGTCCATTAATTTGCATGCTGTCTGTGGCTGTTCTCATAGTGACAGGACTGGACATCTCATGCCTATGACAGAGATAGTAATATCATACAAAGTCTAAAATATTTATCATAATATGTTTTATAAAGGAACATTTGCTGACTCTGACTTGGACTGTAAGAGCTCAGCACCTTAGCTGAGCATTTTGTAAATCCTTTTGAAATCTCTCAAAGGGTCCTGGATGATACTCAGTACACTGGAGAATAAAAGAATCAACTATCAAAACTAAAAGAGCCCCCAGATAGTAGCAATTCATTTACCAATTCCTTTATTTTAGAGATAATGGCACATAAGCTACCAGCTTCCACCAACAAAATGGCAGGAAGCAAAACACCACTCCCCACAAATAGATTTCCTGAACTCCACTGCCTTACCCTATTACTCAAGCAATTAATTGTTGAATATGTAAGATGCAAAGATATGCATGCAGAAGTATAATACCAATTATTGAGCACAGGATGTGTGCCAAGCACTATGTGTCTATAGGCTTTCCAAGTCTTAGACCTCAAATCCAATATACTCTGGAATAGTTGGGTTTAATTGTTAGCTGGATACAACCTAACATCACCTTAGAAGAGAGTCTTAGTACAAGATTTTCTACAGTGGGTTGGCCTGTAGGGAACTGCCTCAGTTAAGTTAATTGATGTGGAATGATGCAACCCACTATGAGAAGCACCATTTTGTAGGCAGAGGGTTCTGAATTGTGTAAGTGTAAAGACATTGAGCTGAATAGAAGTAAGCAAGTGAGAATGTGTGTTCATGACTGTGGATGTGATGTGACTAGCTGTAGGGAGTTCCTGCCTTGACCTCCCCACATTATGGACTGTAACCTGAAATTAGAAGCTAAAATAAAGCCCTTTTCTCCCCCAGTTGTTTTAGGCCAGTGTATTTTTATCATAGCAACAACAATCAAACTAGAATACTCAAATAAAATCTATATATGTAGGTCTTATTTAGTATGTGTGCTTGTATCTTTATGAAACAAATACACATGTAATATATATATATATATGAAATAATGAAATGATAGTGTGTACACTCCTTTGTGGAAAACAGCCAGCATAAGAAGAGGATCCATCCAATATGAGATACTGACATCACCAATTTAGACAGTTCCTGTCCTATTGGCTTGAAACCAAGTGAAAGGCATCAACAGCAACCACAGAGGGAAGGGCAATGGGATGAGTGGTCTTTATCCCACATCATCTCTGCTTCCTGTAAGTCATGCTCCGCCCAGACCCAAGGCCTTTCATCAAGTAGATGACCCTACTAAGAACTACTTTTCCGGTACTGTACTGCATACGCACTTTTTCAACACGAAGTGCTTGCCAGCTAGGCGACGTTCATCTCCCACTCTGGAGTGAAAGGTGCCTCACCTTGGTACACAGATACTGCTTCTCAGGAGCACAGACTACATAAACTTCATTGTCCTCTAGGGGGACCCAAGGTGGAGAGGGCTCCAAGGTCCAGTCCATGGTCTTCTCTAACAGTATTATTTCGGGGAAAGAAGTACCAGGAGAAGTTTCCAGGACCATAATAGGGATGGAGAAGCTGAGGTCACTTCCTTATCTGCCCTGGAAGCAGGTCTGTGGGGAAAGAACTGGCTGTGAGTCATGTAGAGAATCCAGGGTTACAGCTTTTGTGAGGTGCCAGAAAACTGCTTAACTTTTCTCCCTGTCACAGGAATCATGCCAGGCCTATCTGACCTTGGAGGTGTGTGTGACTCAGCTGATAGTCTATTTGCCTAACATGCATAAGCCCCTGGGCTCTGATACTCAGCACCTTATAAGCCAAGCATGGCCATGTATATCTATAATCCCAGCACTCAGCAAATAAAGGCAGGGGAATTCAGAGTTCAAGATCATTCTTAGCTAGATAGAGAATTTGATGACAACCTGGGATAACTTGTCTCAAAGTAACAATATACGAACAACAACAAAAGTCATAATATATGACAATGAGGAAAGGTCACATGACTCCCCACATGGCTATACTCTCCCATAGTCTTCTCCCTACAAAAAAATATGACTGATGTCATTGACACAAGCAGCAACAGGCTGGTGACTCCTATAATTTCTGAGCCAAATCCCAAAGACATCATGGTTCCCAACTTTTATATTCTGACTAATAGGCCTCTAGACTTCCTCTCTCCCTTGCCTGTGATGTTCTCACTGATAGTGTTAGGAAGCATCATATACATTTGGGGAAGAGGAGCCCTAGGCTGCACCACAAACAAGCTATCTATCTCCATGACAACCTCCCCAAATTGGACTCTTCAGAGACAGTAACTGGGACAAGGGGTTCCTTCCTCTCATTCCAGGTAATAGGTTTGCTGCCAGGCACTACTCATCATACATGCTTTCTTCTTCTTTTTGTGCTATTTCTGTAGTTGAATTCTTGGCTCTTTTTCCCTTATCACTGACTAATGATGGACGGAAGTGGAAAACAGTACTGTACTGTAAGGTTTACAGAATTGAGTGCAGGGAAACTGACAATACCAAACATGGATGGCCATGACCGTGACACTACGGGAACTTCCCTGTGCATACTACAGGAACTTCCCTGTGCATACTACAGGAACCTCGTCAGCTGCATTAGGGTCAGGTGAACCATAATCAGATAATCAAACACTCCCTCTCTCCCTGCCTCTCTTAAAATTGCACATTTTAATAAGCAGATCTAAATTTTAAATATAAGTCCCAATTGCTCAGGGATGCCTTGTAATTTGCTATAGTCTTAACACTTGCATTTCCTTCAAAATTCAAATGATGAATTGAATCATGAAGATTCACTTAATCTTGAAGATGATGGTATTCAGGGGTAATGATTCAGGTAGGCAGTTAGGTCAGAGGGCCACTAGGGACCAACAGGTCCTCACCAGAGTTCTAACCTGTCAGTGCCTTCCCTCTGAACGGTCAACCCTCAGTACTAAGCAATACAGTTCTCTTGTTTATAAAATATCTAGTTCATAACCTTTGTTAGAACTCTTACTTATAGCTCTGTCTCCTTTCCTGACATTCCCTACGTTTATTCTCTTGGCCCAAGCCAAGCAGAGGTCTTACTTCTTAGAAGTCACAGCCTGGTGTTTCCTGCCTCCAAGCCATCATTCACACAGTACCTAGAGTGTTCCATTCATCCTCTTCTTACCTCTCATCACTTTACCAATTCATCCTGTGCCCCTATCCCTCCCTCCTGTTATTTCTTCCCACTTCTCCATCTGCCCCAGATAAGGAATCATTGCTTCAGCCATAGCTCTAAGGAGAAATTCAAGTCCACTGTCCTGACCCTGACCACCCTGGTTCTTGATTCCCATGTTCAAGCGCTAAACACAATTGCCCTATCCATTCTACAAATGAAACAGTTCTGAAGTAATGTCATTTTTCATGACCAACAATACTCTCTTCCTTACAGCCCCAATTTCCCTGTAGATTCATGAATAGGAGCCTTAAAGCACAATGAATTGATCTCCACTTAGTGCATTTGGTGCACTGACACAGTGCTCTTAGCCATGCTGGCCAACCACATCAGCATCATCATCATTCCCAATATGAGACCTCCTCTCTCCAGAAATGAGTTCACTATGTCACCATGAGGCTTTAATGTTCCTCACATGCTACACAGGCTTCTTCCAGGCATTCTTCTACACGCTCCACAGCACCCTCTGCCATTCAAATCTACTTGGCTATAGAAAGACTCCTAATAAGACTTGTATGGTAGCCCACTGGCCTCAAGGCTCTTCTTAGTCTCCTGTGGCCAAGGTGGGCGTGGTCATGATTGGCATGACCGTGGTGAGCACACCCATAGCAGCAATGACAAGATAGCGCTACTTACTTTCTTCCTTCCATCCATACACAACACACTCCATAATGTCCAACTGAAACTGTCTGCTCAGAGAGGGTCACACTAGGTAACTTCTAGATATTAGTGTTGTCTTAGGTTTTCTATTGTGAAAAGACACCATGGCAACTCTTATAAAGAAATGCATTTTTGCTTACAGTTGATGTGGGATGTCTTTATGCTGTGAATACAGAGACTCTTTTGGCCTATGGTGGGCACCTTAGAAGTCAGAGGGAAATTGGAGCATAGATAGGAGAAGGAAGGCAGAGTCTAGAGAGAGACCTGATCCAGCTTCCCATGAATCAAGATGTAATGAAATAGGTAAGCCACAGGCCACATGGCAGGACAGAGTAATGGAAATGGGTTGAGTTAAGATGAAAGAGTTAGCTAGGAATATGCTTGAGTCATAGGCCAGACAGCATGAAATTAATATAAGTGCCTGTGTGTTACTTTGTGACTTTGGGATTGCTGGCCCAGATAAGCAGTGGCAGACAGGTCTGAACCATGAGGCTAGTTGGGCCAGGCTTTCTACATACAGTTCTGAGGTTCAGTCCATTATCATCATGGTTGGACACGGCAGTGTACAGGCAGATATAGTATTGGAGCTGAGAGTCCTACATCTTGCAGGCAACAGGAAGTGGTCCGGCTCTCTGGGTATGACTTTGAGACCTCAAAGCCCACCTCCTCAGTGACACACTTCCTCCAACAAGACCACAACTACTTCAACAAGGCAACACCTCCTAATAGTGCCACTACCTTTGGGGGCCATTTTCTTTCTGTATAAATAGAAAATGATATGATTTTACTCTTGCTGATCCCATTGCACAGAAGAGCAAACCACATGAGGTAGAGCAGGACCAGGCTCCCAATCTTCTGTCCCTGAGTTTGTTACCATCTCAGTGTACCACACAACACAGCAGATAAACCTTTGCAATCATGAACTGCAGGGAGACACTTCTAGTAACTTTTATGGCTTAAAAGGGAGAACTTTCACACACAAACCCCTCCTCTTCCTTTTATGGTTTATATACAACAGCTGTCCTGCAATCCCATTTCCGGCAGACAGGCCTGTACAGCTCTGGGTCCCGAACTCCTTTATCCTGCTTTCCCACACCCAGCTACCTGAGAATCCTTCTGATCATGCCTCAAGGTTCACTGCTGGTTTTACTTCCTCTCAGATTGTTTTAGGATATTTTGATGATGCCACCCTGGTCCGTTCATCTGTTCCCCTCTCGCATCTCATGGTGTGTTTGTGTCTCATCTCCCTCACTACAGCCTAGACTGCTGTGATCCCATTTGCTCTGGACCATTCCCTCATCTCCCTTCAGCTTTCAGAGTCTGGCACAGGGTGGTGCTTCATAAACATATGCACTAACTATGTAATCTGTCATCTGAACTCCCTGGAAGTCCTAACGCCTCAAATTCCTTATCTGGCTAACATCTCCCACTTGACCAGCTTTTAAAATTCCTTGTCACTCCTGCATTACTAAGAAAAATCACCAAAAAAAAAAAAAATAAAATAAAGAGCAAATAAAAAAAAAGTTCAAAGCATTCCTCCTTTCCTGGCCTAGGGAGGCCAATGTGGGATGTGTCACTCTAATGAGCATATTTGCCTCAGCCTCTTCTGTCCAGGAAATGCAAACTTAAGCAGAGCCTGGCTTTCATTCTGTCCCTGTGACCCCCCATGGGCTCATCTGGGCCCTTTCATCTGGGTTTGAGCCAATCATTCTTTGTCTTTGATGAACCACAAAGTGACTTTGGGTAGCTGTGTAAAGATGCACTTGGCCAGGTCTCCTCAGCCTCCCTAAATCTACACCTATGTGGAGAAGGATTGAGGATGACTCTTCAGAGTGCCCACGCATCCAGAGCTGAGACCCTCTGCCCTCACCTTGTTTATCAGGACTATAACACTAAGTAAAACCCTGGCTGTTCCTGTGCCAGCAGCGCCATAGGGTGCTTCCACAGGCTAGACTCCCTTTCTTTTTAAAATAAAATGCTCATCTCAGTTCTCATAGCAAATTCTTATTTGTCCTTAAATAACTTCCCACCTTGGAACTCAAAATGTCTTTCAAGAAAATATATACATTTCTAACTTTCCCAGAGGCTGGCAGAGATGTCGCCTCAGCATGTAGAGCAGACTCCTTCTGAATTCCTGGATGTTGAGAGACCTTTTGCACACCCAACACCTTTGGGAAGCTTATGTGCGCTGGTCTTTCCGCCAATACCTATGCAGAGCTTGGAAGCCATTGTGAGGTGGTGAGGAAATCTGAAGGAAAAAAAATCAGCAAACTACAAAAACAAAGAGCCTAGGCTCCAAAGTCCTCTTCTACAGACAGTTCTGAGGTAAAGCTGAGAGTCTCTTCTGAGAGCCCAGAAACAGGAAAAGGAACAGAGCCCTGAAGTCCCATCCTTCCGGAAGCAGCTGTGCAGAGGCTTTGTTGGATGCTGGGGCAACTGGCAGGAAGAATCAGCTTCCAGAATCAGTGATGGGTTTACTGTGTCACGCATTCACTGTAGTGACGACAACCACACCCATTAGGCAATGATCTCTGGTTCATGAAACATGAGCCCAGTCAGAGGACTGGAATCTGAGGATGGCCACCCTAAGGGCCAGCTGCCCTTGGTCAATGTCACAACTCCATCAAAGAGACCAAGGGGTGACACTAAGCTATGACTTCCTGTACCATCTAAGAAAAGGGGTTTTTGTCTTACACAGGGTCTGAGGAGGAGGTCCTAGTTATACACCCAAATTCAAACACAGCAGACAAACCCAGCGCGTGTGGACTGTTCTTATTACCACCGCACTAGTAGGAGGGAAGGAAGGAAAAGAAGGAAGAGAGAAAGCAAATGATGGCCTAAGATGACAAACAATGTGCCACAGGCTGACACTGTCACATTTCTGTCACTATAGGGTGAGCACCTGCTCTCTCAAAGGGAAGCAGACATAAAAAGTTTTCAGCCTAATTGTTTGTCTAACTTCATAGACTCTGACCTAACTGGGGAGAGCCAGGGGACACGCAAAGAGAGTACAGATGGGCAGGAAGGCAGAAACTGATGCCACTGATACTAGATTTCTGCCCCTGTGGAGCCACGGTCATCCCACACCCTGCCATAGCACCTGAGGTGGGCACCATTCGACCTTTGAGTACCTGGGAAGGAGGGAGTCATGGTGTACATAGATGTATTCGGATATTGGGAGTGGATCATGATACTGGCCAGAAAGCTGGGGAGGCTGCCCACAGACCTCCTCCCCCCTCTCTCTGTTACCCCAGACTCAGTCCCCCCACCCCGTCTTATCCTCAGAACTTCAAACAGATCACCCGCAACAGTTTCTACTTTCTTCTGCCCATATCTCGTGTGGATCCCACAGACCATCCCCTCTTAAACCCCTTTTCACTGTACCCCAACTTCCAACACCAGCAGGCATTCCTTGTGAACACATCAGCTGAGAAGGCCAGGAAAACAGACAACACAACAGCCATCACTCTCTCTGAGAATCCAGAGAGGAAACAGAGACCAAGAACAAAACACCCACCGAACAAAGACAAACCCACAAATCAGCACCTAGACTATAATCATCTTAAACCTGATGCCTAGATGCCAGCATAAAATCACAATCGACATCAGCCAGGGTAATAGGGCTTTACTAGAGCCCAGCTCTCCTGTCTCATCAGACCCTGAATATTCCAATATAGCCGAAGCACAAGAAAAAGACCTTAAAACCACCTTTATGAAGATGATAGGGAAACTCAGGGAGGAAATAAAAAAAAATTTGAAAGAAATCCAGGAAAACACATACAATTGAAGAAAATGGATAAAATGACCCAAGATCTAAAAATGGAAATAGAAGCAATAAAGAAAATATGAACTGGGAGAATTCTGGAAATAAAAAAATTAGGGATTGGAACAGGAATGACAGAGGCAACCTTCACCAACAAAATATAAGAAATGGAAGAGAGAATCTCAGGCTTTGAAGATACGGTAAAAGGAATGGATGTATCAGTCAAAGAAAATGATAATTTTAAAAAAATTCTGACACAAAACATCCAGGAAATCTGGGACATCATGAGAAGACCAAACATGATAACAGAATAGTAGGAATAGAGGAAAGAGAAGAATCCTAGCTCAAAGGCTCAGAAAATATTTTCAACAAAATCAAAGGGGGAATTCTGTAAAGGTACAAGAAGCTTACAAAACACCAAATAGATTGAACCAGAAAAGTAAGTTCTTCACTACATAATAATAAAAACACCAAATATACAGATCAAAGAAAAACATTAAGAGCTGAAGGGGAAAAAAGACTAAATAACATACACAGGCAGACCTCTAAGACTTACATCTGACTTCTCAATGGAGACTGAAAGCCAGAAAGATCTATACAGATGCACTACAGACTCTAAGAAATCACAAATGCCAGCCCAGAGTACTATAAATCACCAAGATGACATTTCAATTTTTAATATCTATTTCCCAAACCTAAAGACACCCAAGTTTGTAAAAGAAACACTACTACTGCTTAAATCACATATTAACCTTCACACACTAATAGTGAGATACTTCATTACTCAAGTCAACCAGACAAAAGCTAAACAGAGAAATACTGGAACTAACGGAAGTTATAAACCAAAGGACCTAACAGATATTTACAGGACATTTCATTCAAACACCAAAGAATATACTTTCTTCTCAGCACCTCATGGAATTTTCTCCAAAACTGTTCACATACCTGGTCACAAAGAAAGTTTGAACAGATACAAGAAAAATGAAATAACCACCTGCGTACTATCAGACCACTACATGTTACACCTGGATATCAACAAAAATAGCAGAAAGCTTACAAATTCATGGAAACCTAACAACTCTCTACTGAGTGAAAAATGGGTGAAGACATAAATAAGAAACTGAAGACTTTCTAGAATTCCATAAAAATGAATGTACATATACCTAAACTTATATGGCACAATGAAAACAATGCTAAGAGGAAAGTTCATAGCACTAAGAAATAAAAATAATGGGTAAGATCTCATACTAGCAACCTAACAGCATACCTGAAAGTTCTAGTACAATAAGAAGTTAGCACACCTGTGAGGAGACAAGAAATAATAAAGTTTAGGGCTGAAATTAAAATAGAAACAAAGAGAACCATACAAAGAACCGATGAGATTTGGTTCTTGGAGAAAATCAACAAGCTAGACAAACCCTTATCAAAAGATAAAGTGGAGAATGATCAGGGAAGACACTTCTGACGTCCACTCGCATGCACACACATGGGCATATGCCCTAATGTGCACGCATACATGCACGTATACATGCAAACATAGACTTATAACACAAACACATGTATGAGTACACACACACACACACACACACACACACACACACATAGCTGAGGAGACAGTTTCGTGAGTAAGTGTGCTTGTTGCACAAATAGGAAGATCAAAGTTCAAATCCCCAAATCCTACATAAATGGCCAGGAGTAATCTCCTGCATCTATAACCACAGCACTGCATTTGAGGATGGAGACAACAGGATCATCTCAGTACTGGGGTTCCATGATTATCATCTCAACCCCAAGGTCACTGAGAGAATCTGCTTCAAGGCAAAAAGGCGAAGAGAGACAGAACAGAACATCTGATGTCCTGATCCATCCTCCAAGTGCAGAGGCATGTACAACACACACACACACACACACACACACACACACACACACACACACTCATAAAATAGCTTATGCTTAGATGAGCTGTCTGAAAGGACCAGACTGTCAGAACAACAGAACAGCTGATGGCTATGTGGGGAACACCATGAGACTCTATCCTGCCTGTTCTGGAAATCAGGTGACCATATTGCATATCTCATGACTTGATTGATGTCCTGATTCACTGTCAGTGATTTTTGGAGTCATCAGTAAAGAAAGCAACTAGTTATTTCAATCAGAAGACTGTTTTATTTCCCACCACATGCACATGGTGGGAAGGGCTATTTGATTAGGCACATTTTCACATGGACTGTTCTAGAGCTGTGTGGAGATAATAACTAACCAGCTCATCAGCAATTGTTAATTGAGCTTTCCATCCACAGTACCCCTTGTTTGCTAGACAGTCAGGATTTTACCACACACTTCTAGCTGTAGCCAAAGCTGCCTACCCTTCACCCACCCCTGGATGTCCATAAGGCCTGCACACCGGAGTCACTTCAGGGTAGCAGTGAAAAGACGCTCTGGGCTCAGCCCTTGTGGAATGATGTCACCAGCCTGGGGAAGGTCCTGGTTTAAAAATCTTTCACTTTCCATAAATGACTTGCCTGTGTAGCTAAGTTTGAGAATTCATAATTTCTGCTTATATCTCCCAGTCTCAAAAAATGACTGTAGAGGACTAGTCTACACCATGATCCCTTCTCTTTGGTAACTTTCTGGATCTGGGACCTAGGGTGGGATTAGGGGTAGACAGAGATCTGGATCTAGCCTGCTCAGAATGTCCTGTGTTTACCCTCTCCAGTTTTCTGTCGTGCTTGTATTCTCTTGCTCTTTATTTTTTTCTTCACCAAACCATATCCATTGCCTTCTCTAATCTGGTACCCTCCCTCTATGATCAAAGTTTGAACTGCAGATGATCTCATCCATTCTCAAAATATCCCAGCAAGTGAGGAGGGAGCCAGGCCTCGGTTCTCCAAAGAAAAATGGGGATACACAAATCCAATGACATTCTAAGTGATGCATCACTTACAGGAAGGTGGACATCTGTAGAAATTTTTAATTTACAAAGCACCTTTGCTGTATGTTCACATGGAATTTTCACAGCAAGTTGGTGGTGACTGCATTTGCTTCACCAGAGTACCACACTGCCACACAATCCTGGTCAGATCCTTTCTCAGTCTAAGCACCACACATGCTCCCCTCACTTTTGAAGTATCTTGGTTTGAACAATGAATTGTTGTTATTATTGTTATCATCATTGCTATTAGTTTAAATACTTATGGCTAAATAAGAGGCCATGGAAGATTATGAAGGTTGTGTTTGTTCATAGTCATCTAGTGACTTAGAGACAGAGAAGACTTTTGTTAACAATGAGAGCCTAACTTGTCAGAATAACGGGGAAGGGGTCGATGATGAAATTCAGTTGGCTGAGTACTTGCCTAGCATTCATGAAACCCTGGGTCTCATCCTCAGTACCAAGTATATTGAGCATGATGGTGCATCCTTAAAATTCAGGAGATGGGGGCAGAAAGATTAGGCACTCAAGGTCATTTTTAGTTACTTGGAGAATTCAAGGCCAGCCTGGGCTACATGATGTGCCAGTAAATAAATAGTTTAAGAGCTGACATTGGTGTCTGGAGAAAGACAAGCTATATGGAGTATGAAATGCCAGAACAGAGGATTAAATCTGAATACTGTCTACTTTAGAGCATTTCCCATGCCTTCCCTGATCACTGGACTGCTCAATGGTTATCGTGACACTAATCCCTTTTCTTGTAGCTTTGGGTGTTGAAAGGGAGCAGACCTCAGTTCACCAAGTACTGTAACAGCAAGTATCACAAGGTGCTGTGAGTCATTGTGAACTGTTTTCTTCACTGTATACAAGAGTGAAATAATCTTCATGAATAAGGATGTGAGGACCCAGTGAGATAATCTCTCACCGAGCTTCACATGACCCAGGATGCTGCCATTTATTACAGCTATGAGTATACTCATCACTGCAATAGAAACAGATGACTACTGAGTGCACAGACAGGAAGCAATTTTGAAGTTCACTGAGCAGTGGCAGACTCAGTCTTATGCTGAGTAGGGGTCTTTCACAGGCTGTTGAAATTGACCAACACCACGGCTCCAGGTGGGGTCTCCTCTATTTGAGTTTCTTCAGAGAGACCACCCTCCCCTTCAGAGAGCACCTATGCTACCCAACAGAAGACCCCAGAGACAGTCTTTCTATGGGAATCCAGAAGAAGCTTCAGATTTTCGGGAAGTCTAATTCTGTCAACTAGGTTCCTTTTCCTCCCAAATGACACCATTGGAGGCTCAGAGCAACCACCCTCTAGACTCAGCATTTTTGGTTTTTTGATACAGGGTTTTTCTGTGCAGCTCTAGCTATCCTGGAACTCACTCTATAGGCCAGGTTGGCTTTGAACTCAGAGATTCTCCTGCCTCTGTCTCCTGAGTGTTGGGATTAAAGACATGCCTGCCCCCCCACCCCCCGACTGGCTGACCCAGCTTTTGTGTATGCTCTGTAACCACAACAGTAAGGAGAAGCTTAAAGATGAGGATGGAGATAAAAATGGCTTTGCCATCAATCTGGTCCAAGAGCCACCGAGGCCTGCTTGGTTCTCACTAATTGCTTCTCTTTAGAGAAGGCAGATGACAGCACAGATATTCTAGAATTCTCTGGGGGCTACTCTGAGCTGTGGAGTAAGCTTTTTTCATATATAAATAGACAAAATCTCTGAATGCTGCCAACATGAAATTCCAAAGACACAGGTAGCATTGGTTTCTAGGACTGGTAGCAAGGCAAAGGGCTCTTTTGGCTCAAAAGAACCAATGTGTGTTTGAAATTTCTCTCAGGGAACCTGACACCTTGAAGTCCATACTCCCAGGGAATCTGAGCAAGTCCAAGAATGGCTCTCTTAAGGAAAGTGGCAAGGCTTTGTGAGAGTTGTGTCCATTCACCCTCCCAGATGTCAGATGTAGGCCTGGGCACCAGGGCTCAGGTCACCCCATGTGGCTCCCAGGGGCCCCATCCTGCTCAGACTGGGAGGCAAGTCAATAGGGTCTTGTTCTTTACCTAAGTTGGCCAGCACACCTGAAAGTGCCTGAAGGGATCTAGATCACTTTGTAGAGTTATATATATACATACATATACATACATATGCACACACATATATATCAGTAATTCAATATATTAAATAGTGTGTGTGTGTATGTGTGGTTTCAAAGGTGTCAAAGAAGAAAAGATTATTGTTCAAGTTTACACAAACCCAAAACTTTCTGCTGCAGTCTATTCAACTGGCTTGGGAAGGGGTGGTTTTTGCAAACTAACATCTTTTGGCTTCCAGCTTGTATGTATGCCCTTTAAACACGAAGTGTGTTCTCAGCACCTAGCACTGTGTTCTAGGAAAACTGCACAGGATTTTATTCCCCCTTGTGAAAAGTCTAGGTAATCAGGTAGCAGAGCTCTCCCCCTCCCCCAGTCCTGGCGACTCTGCACGCCCAGAGGCTGCTTTCCTCCCGCCTCAGGTTTCCAGGTTTCTGCTTCTGCAGTGTATGCAAGGAGCCTGATCAAATGTTACTGCCTATGCCGGTGTCTCAGGCCGGCCCTTCTCCAGCAGCGCTCCTGCTACTTACTGCTCACAGAGCCAGAGGGCTAACTTGGTTCTGCAAGATGCTGCTGCTTCCCAGCTTTGAGTCAGGTTGACTAGCAGGACCCCTGGTTACCCTAGACTGCCCCACAGTCATAATGGCAATGACAGCAGGGAAAGGGGGTGTTGGTTTTCTCCTCTCCAAGCCGCAAGGCAAGAAAATAGCTTTGTGACCTTCACTTATCTTTTTGTCCCTCTGAATAAAAGTGGAGGGTGCTAGGAGATGCTATTTTTGTTTTGCCAAAGATCATCTTTATAAATGCTCATCCTTCTCTCCCTCTCCCATCCCTCCTCCTTCCTCTGCTGTAGAAGAAAAGTTTACTGGTCCAGCCAGGTTTTCCTGTCCCTGAGGACTTCCTTCAAGATCAGCCAACATCACGTCGTCCCTAGGAGCTCATGGTGGTGACCCGACCTGACAGACTGAGAGTCAACCCTCCAAGAAGACAGCCACCTGCCAGGGTGAAGCCCATGCCATCCTCTCAGGAGCCCCTTGCAGAAAAGCCATCTGCAGAACCAAGAGGGCACCGCGCTGTGCTGCGCTCCCTAGGGAGCGTCCCGAGTCCCAGAGGTACTTGCGTCCTGACACTTGAGATCACCGCTGGGCCAGCACAGAGAGCGGCCCGCCGATGCCGACCTACCTTCACGAAGAGCTCGATCTCAGGGTCCCTGTCGTCCCCATTAGCTGTCGCTGAGTCCGTCATGCCGTCGGCTCCCGGGGCCGCGGTCCCAGGCCGGAGAGGCGCCACCTCGGCAGCCCTTCAGGCTCCTGTTCACAGTGGGGGCCCTCCCTTCTGCGCGGTGTTTATTATTTTTTCTAAAGACCACCAATTTCTTATCAGTTTCTCCGAGCAAGGACAGTGATGTCTGAGAGATCAGCGTCCCAGGTGTCACACGGAAGGCGCCAACTCCACGAGCTAGCAGGGGGCTAAAGCGGGCTAAGGGATTGACAACAGGTCCCAGGAGCAACAAGTGCCTGGCTGCTGGGAGGTGTCACAGGATCCGCGACTGTCAGCGATCCCGCGCTGTCGCCGGTGCGCCCAAAATAGACCGCGGCCGGGGGCGGGGTCAGTCCGGGCGGGGACTCCGGGGAGGGAGGAGGGAGGACGACACCCACCGTGGGAGCTTGGCAATACCTGGGCTGAGTCACCCTGAGACCCCTCAGTGCCTGAGGCTCAGACAAAGCTGGCTAAGGCAGTCCCCAAAGACCAAAAAGACGTCCTGCAGGGGGTAACGAGGGACTGAGAGAGAGTGGAGGGACAAGAGGAAGAGGTGGAGAGTCCGTGGCTTTCAAGGTTTTAATTTTTTTTTTTCCAATAAAGCAGTTTAGCTAGCCCAAGTTACTCTACTACCAAATTATGCACTTGCAAGGCGGGCAGGGTGTCCTGGAGAGAAGGAAAGAAGGGGCGTCCTGAACTCGCAGCATATGCAATCTTTGCACGGAGCAAATAGAGAAGGGTGAGGCAGGAGCCTGTGAGAGGCAAGGGGTGAGCCAACAGGGTCAGGGGTGCTGGAGCCAGGGAGCTGAGGCTTTCGACTTTACAGGTCCCTCCCCTTTCCCCTTGCCTCCCCCCTCCCCTCCCCCCTTCTCTCTCTCTCTTCCTCCCTCCCTCCCTCTCTCTCTCTTCCTCTCTCCCTTCCTCCCTATAAACACACACACACACACACACACACACACACACACACACACACACACACACTGGCCTTGAATCACTGATCACAAGTGCAAGCCACTAATTCCCAGCTTTTTGTTTGTTTTGTTTTGCTTTTTGTTTGTTTGTTTATTTTGTTTTGTTTTGTGAACTATGATAGGGACCAGCTCTAGGTTCAGGGCAAAGACCTTTCCTCAATATGTGACAGACAGTAGTCAAGGAAGACACTGGATATCTTCATCTTTACAGATGATGTTGTTAGGCTGATTTGTTTTGTAAGTAAGGCCTGTAAACTCAGGCATGGAAGACTTCAGAAACTTAACTCTAGCTATCAGTCTAGGAAATGGGTGAGTCAGATTTGAATACAGATAAGCTGATTATTTCACCCTCAACTCCTGAAATAACTGCTCTCCTCACACAGCACACTGAACTGAAGGACATGAAGATACGGCCCTAATCAATGGAGACTAAATCCATTTCAGTAAGATAGTTACAGAAAGCAACATCAAGGGCAGAAGGTGTGGGTCTGAGTTTGAATCTGAACTGTTCCCCAGTAGCCCATGTCCTAAACACTTGGCTCCAGCCCTGGTACTATTGGGACCTCTAAGAGGTAGGGCCTAGTAGTAGAAGGCAGTTGGGTCACTGGGGCCATGTTCTCAAAGGAAGCTATCTTAGTTACTTTTCTATTGGAGGCACCAGGACCAAGACAATTTATTTTAAAAAGCACCTAATTGGAGGCTTGTTTACAGTTTTAGAGGGTGAGGCCATGACATCATGGCAGGGAGCATGGCAGCCCCAGCCTGACACTGGAGCAGTAGCTCCTATTTTATTCATAAATTGCAGGCAGAGAAATCAAGGTTTCAGCAACCTCAAAGTCCACACCTAAGGAGAGGCCACACCTACTACAACGAGGCAACACCTCCTAATCCTTCCCTCAACAGTTCTACCAATTGAGAGGCAAGCATTTAACTGTGAGCTCAGGGGACCCATTCTCATTCTAACTACCGCAGGAGTTAAGGAGCCATGCCAGTATCTTTCTTTTGGCTAAGAGATAAATGCCTCTCTCTACACCATTTCTTGCTATTGTATAGAGTATTACTATAGGCCTTAAGCAATGAGGCCAATTGATTGTGGTCTATAGAAGCTCTAAAAAGAAACCCAAATAAACCTTTCTTCTTTTTAAGTAGATTATCTAAAGTATTTTGTTATGGGAGAAAAAGTAGACTAGCACAGAGGGGCTCCATGGGACAGTGTGCAAAGAGACTTCTTTGGGACTGGAGGTGGGAAGGCTACACACAGCCCAGGTTGATTTTGCTACAACTCCTTGGTCAATCTGATAGGCCAGTGGAGAAGAGGACCATGTGCTGTGGCCACCATTCACAAACTCCAAGCTCAGGCATACCCTTGTCACTGAAGAAACCACCATCGTGGTCAACATGCAACTCTTTAGGCATGTAGTCAGGGTAAGGTTTAATTTCCCAGCTCCTTCTTGCTTTGAGACTTAGATCACCTAAACCTTTAGACAAGCAAGCACTCAGCCTCACAGCTGAAACTCTGCACCAATGATGACATAATCCAGGGAAGGGCCATGGTGACAAAGGAGTCTGAGGCCTTCACTGTGTATGGCCTACTCAGGAGTAGGAGTGTGGGGAATATTTTTAGCAAGTGCAATCAAAATTATGGAGATAAAAGCCTTGGGAGATCTTTTTCATGAAAATTCCTTTGTAGGAACTTTAGATCTCCTCTAGCCTGGGATTCAAGCAATGTGTGGGATGATCTTTCTAAATCTCAAACCTGGCACAGCTAATCTGTTCTTTATTGGATGTATTAAAAAACAGGAAGTTTCTGCTTATCACAATTTCTAGAAACCATTACTCATTTGGATAGCCCTTCAAATAATTCATAGTTTAAATACAATAAGCCTTCATATTTATCTACTTTTTATGTGTATGTGTATCTCACTTGAGTGTAGGTACACAGAAGTCAGAGAGTAGAGGCAGATCCCCTTGAACACCTGACATGGGTGCTGGGAACCAAACCCAAGTCCTCTGAAAGAGCAGGAAGTACTCTTAACTGTTGAGTGATCTCTCCAGTTCTCTGTACACCTTCTTGCTGTTCCATCTCACATTATGCTTGGCCATCAACTACTTTTGCACACAGTTTTCATATTGACTCCACAGTATTGTTGTTATAAAGACTTTTATACTCACCTATTGTGGGATATTACTTTAACTATGTAAACATTTGTTTATATTTTGGAACATCAAACTATGCAAAGGTGTGTTGCATATGTTTATGCTGCACTTGCTTAGTAATGTAAAGATGTGTTGCTGTTTCACCTTGCCCGCCTAAGGCATCTAATCGAGCAAATAAAAACTTGAACAACCAGTAGCTAGGCAGAAGAGGGTAATCAGGGCTGGCAGGCAGAGAGAATAAGTAGGAGGAAGAATCTAGGCTCTCTAGAGAGAACAAGGAGCAAGAAAGGGAGATGCCTGGGGGACAGACAGACACAGAGTAGGACATACAGAATGAAAAAAAGTTTAAAAACCCCAAGGCAAAATGCAGATAAAGAGAAAACAGGTTAAATTAAATTATAAGAGCTCGTGGGACAAGCACAAGTTAAGGTTGAATGTTCATAACTAATATTAAATCTCTGTGTCAAGATTTGGGAGCTGGTTGGTGGCCCCAAAGAAAACCTGCTACACTCAACACTGCCAAAGTATAATTGCTTACAGTCAAGTAATTAAAATTGAAAACATTTGACTTCTCATGTTAGCTCACAGCATTATAAACTCAGCACAGAGTTTAGATTAGTTTTTTATCAGGGAAGAACTGCAGAAATGCTTCTAGTGTTCACTTTGCCAGCACACATGCTAAAACTGGAGCCAGAGAGAGAGAAGATTACCATGGCCCAGGAAATGCTGATATGTGAGTCTGTAAATACCTGTTTTCTTGTATGACTATTGAAGGAAAAAAATACAACCTATCTAATAGGGAAGTTGATATATTTAAATTCATTAATATGATAAATGCAGCATAAAGAACAAAAGTTAAAAGATTTATGTGGCTGTACAGTTCATATAATTCAACTGAAATGCTAAATTGTTTTCCATAAATATAAAAAAGCTCAGTGGTACTACTATAACTCCCAAATAAAAGCCTATATTTTATACAAAGAGATACAATAGAAAAGCAGATAGGGCTGGAAAGATGGCTCAGCAGTTAAAAGTGTGTACTATTCCTCCAGAGGATTGGTGTTCAACTCTCACCACCCACATCGTGGGGTTTAAAACCTATTGTAACTCCAGCTCCAGATGCTTCTGACCTCTGGAACATCTGCACACATATGCACAACACCCACCAACAGATGTACACACAATTTAAAATAAACCTTTTAAAAATTCAGATTAAGAAGCCAGAGAAATAGCCTGAAGGTTTGTAACATTGCCGCTCTGGCAGGGGTCCTTAAGTTTGATTTCCAGCACACACATGGTGACTTACAACTATCTATAACTCCCAGGCATGCACATGGTGTGCATTCATACACATAACATAGATCAGATAGAAACTATTTGTAATTTGCATAATACATCCAGAAGTACTTGAAGTAAATGTAGATGATCTAATCACGATAATTAAAGAATAAAATTTTTTGGATTAAAGACTATGACACAGATAAAGTCCCAATTATATACATTATAGAACTCACTTTAAGCAGAGAGATACTAATTAGCTCAAAGTACAAAGATGGGAAATCTAACTTTACACTGCAAAAACTGATAAAAAGAAATATAGGGACTCTGACTGTCAACCAAGATAGACTGCAAAGCAAAGAACTTGACAGAGATCCTGGAGATGGTACTTTACAGTGGGAGTTAACTTACAAAGAAGATACACAACCAGCCCAGACCACAACAGGCTTAGTGGTGCATAATGTACAAAAACATTGTGGCTCCAAACTGGCCAAAAAGCTTTCTACAACAGATGGTACCCAACGTGGGCAGGAATTCAAGGCCAGCTCTGACAACACAGCAAGTTCAAGACCAGTCTAGAATAAATGTCTGTGTGTGTGTGTTGGGGGGGTGTGTGTGTTGGGGGGGTGTGTGTGTAAGTGTCTGAGTATGTGCGTGTGTGTCTGTATGCCTGTGTGTAAGAGAGACAGAGACTGAGAGAGTCTTAAGCACATATATAGCTGATAACAACAGAGTCTCAATGAAGACAGAGTAAGAGCTGCTAATGGATCAGAAAAGAGAAAGATCACACTTGCAGCCAGAGATTTCAAGTCTCCCTCATATTAACTGACAGTTCATTAAGAAAACCAGCAGCCAGCACTTCACTGAAGGCATGTAGAGAACTTAACTGATAACTTAACATGGTTGGTTAACGTGTTGTGGACTATCCTGGACAATGGTCACCAGAATACACGTGATTCTCAAGTTTGCAAGAAAATCTCACTAAAAGACCATATTTTAGTTACAAAAAATTTCAAATTTAGAACAAAATCATTTCTTGTGACCATAATGGAGTCAATTAGATTGATGTTAGAAAGGCATGTCTACCCCTCCCAATCAAATATTTGGAAATTAGGTAACATAATGGAAGGAATTTATTGACCAACAGAGAAGCCTTGAGGATAATTGGTTAATAACTTGAACTGGGTTGAAATGAACATACATAACATAGAAATGCAGGATGCAGCTGTCTGTCATGCTCACTGGAGGGAAAGTGATATGGTAGGAAAGAATAAAGGAGTCAAATCAGTGTTCTCTGGGTCTATCCCCAAAACTGGCAAGAATAGCAAACTGTATCCAAAGCAACTACAGAAGCAAAAGAATTATTGTAATGTCAGATCAGAACTTATTGAAAAGGCAGAGAAAGAAATAGTAAGACATGATTAAGGAAAAAAAAGATTTTGTAAGGAAAAAAAGCCACAAAGCTGATTATTCACACCTACCTAAATTTTACAAAAAAAAAAAAAATGAGAGAAGATATGTTACTAAAATCAGATATGAAAAATGAGGCCATCAACTACAACTCCATAGGTTTGAGAATACAGAAATACTGAAAGAGCCTGCTCATAAATTACTTATATATCACTCATACTGCTTCCTACCATTTCTATAAAATCTTGAAAGACAAAAACTAACAAACTCACTCAAGAAAAGGTGGATGGATCATCCTCAGGCCCTTTGTCTATTACATGTACTTTATAATACTTGAAGACCCTTCAACAAGCCAACCACAAAAATCCTGGAAGCCTGAGGTATTTCATTAACAAATTCTACCTAGCATTTAAGATAGAGTAACACCACTTCTATACATCTCATTCAGAAATGGAACAGGGGGGAATCCAAAGACTCTTCAGGGTATGTCAGAAATTTTCCCAACTCCAAGATAAGTGAACAACTCTTGTTTAAAATAAATAGGCAAAAGATAAAAACAGACATGTAGTCAAAGACCTAAACATGAAAATACACTTGGGATTATTTCATGGAGATATACGGGTTATAAGAGAGAGGCTACAGTGTGCCTATAAGAAAGGCTGACGTCTGCACTTCTGAAAATCTTGTGTGCTAGCATGAAGGCAGTTACAACTCTCAACTTCTAACACCTTTCTGCAGAGCAGCTGAGAAACTTTATATGATGTCAAGCCCATGCATTCTGTGTCTTACCACTTCCTGGGCATGAGAGAAATGAAAATTCCTGTTGACTTAAAATGTTGAACATGAATATTTACACAGTATTATTTTTAATGATCCTAAACTGGAAACAATGGCTAAATGAATCAACCAATTGTAATACAGACAAACAATGGTAGACCAGTTAGCAGTCAAAAATAAAAGGGCTTCTAAGATGTGTACATATGCATAAATCTTACCTGTACAATACTAAGTGAAAGGCTAGTTTCAAAAAGTCACACATTGTATAGCTTTGTTTGCATGACATTCTGGAGAAGAAAAATGTAAAGTTGCAGAGATCAGTGGCAGGCAGCAGTTGTTTGGGGAAATTTTGATTGCAAAGAAATGCCAGGAAATATTTTTCTATACTGCTAAAACCAATTTTTCAAAACTGCTAAAACAGACAGAATTGTCTGTTTTGGTGGTGACAAACACCTCAGGATGTGTTCAAATATTCAGAACTGCATTCCCCCAAGTGAATGTTCTCTGTGTAAAGTAAAAATTATCAAAGTTTTAAAATAATTTCAAAAACTATAAATGCAGGGCTAGAAATACAGTTCGGTCAATAACAGGTTTGCTATGCAAGTACAACTAACCGGTAGTGATGTCTGTAACACATGTAACATTTTGAAAGGCCAGGCATGTGCTCGGACTTTCCACACTCAAAGATGGAAACAGGGGGATGTCCAGGACTTGCAGGCCTTGCCTAGGTGGCAATAAACAAAAATTACCCAAGGTGGAAGGCTACTGAAGAATAGCACCCAAGTTTGCCTACACACATTCAGATGATACACACACACACACACACACACACACACACACACACACACACACAACCCCACAAAGCCACCACTTTGTTTTTATATTCTCCATTTCATACACCTTTTGCCCCATTAACTTCAGAAATGTAGAACAACCCCTTGAAACAGAAAGCAAAAGCAGACAAACAGGAAGGAAAGGAGCTCTAGCTGAGCATCCTTATAAAGATAAAAATGTTAAAAAGAATATACATGCTCCCAACATATGGTGGCAGAATAAGCATCTCCCTTCCAAAGAGGGAAAAGTGGGTATGGTAGAGTGGAAGGATGAAAATGTTACACCCACTAGCTCCATATCTGACTTTGGGGCACATGATGCCATGATGCAGCCAGGAAGCCCATGACACAGCCTGAATATGGGACTGCTTGAGATGTCGTCCATCAGACCAATAGGTCTATTTCCTTGAGCTCATCCTTCCCCAGAACCTCAGGGAACACACAGCACAGACAAGTTTTTTGCATCAATGTAACAGGAATGATGTCTTGTCTAGCCCTCCTGAACTCCCCTTCCCCTCTCGGATCTCAAATCATCTCAGCGGTCCAGCATTCCAATAGTATTCTGGTTGGGTTTGTTGGTTGTTGGTCGGTCTGTTTTGTGCCTGCCAGAATTAGTCACTGAGCTTTGCTTACAACGTCCTCCACTTTCCCCTACAGACCCCACAGGCCTCATCAGCAGCAGGATTCGCCTCTCTAGTGCTCCTTCTCATGATTCTGACAAAACACCTGAGAAGAACAGCTCAAGGAAGGAACAATTTATTGATTCATTTGTTGTTAATTTTGCTTTGGGGAAATAGAGTCTTAGGTACCCCAGCTGACCTCAAACTGTTCAGCTAAGACTGGACTTGAACTCCTGAACCTTCTTCTTTGACCCTCCAGATGCTGAGATCATATGTATGTGCTTGGGATTACAGGCTTTTTTTTAAAATTAGTTCCTGAGATTTCAGTCAGTCCTTCCTGGTGTATTTGTCAACGATAAAGGAATCAACCAGTTAATGAATGACCAAATAAATCTCTTTTATCCACAGCTTCTCTTTCTCCTTGGGTCCTGCCCTTCTACAGGCAAAATAAAATGAACATTACAGTGTGACATTTTTTTATAAATTCTAATTTGAACTAAAACATGGAAAAGGTTACATAATAAACAATAATAGTTAACATGTTTACTAAGATTCTGCCATGGGCTGGGAGCTCTGAATCCCTTATTAGCTTGCATCATCCCTGTAATAGATCGGTGACTGGGTGTTATTAGTCCCATTTCACAGCTGAGGAACCCAAGTCTTAGAGAGGCGGGATGACTTGTTTGAAAACAACTATACACAGCAGAGATGATCCTCCTTTCAGCTATCCCCACCATTAAAGCCCAGAACAGCAGCAGTGCTTCTCTGAGTGCACTTCTCTGAAAACACACAGAATGGGATGAGGTTGGAGATTTAAGGCTTGGCTTACAGGAGTGATGGAGTCAGCGCATGTTTAAGGAGTAGACAGGCTCAAGGAGTCTGGAATTCTGCTTAAGAGATACCCAGAGAAGACCTGGAAACAAACCAACAAACATGCATACAAAATGAGGAACTTATGAATCCAGTAATGGTACACACAAATTAAAAAATACACAACTTAGGAAAGGAAACCATAGAAGTCAAAAGCAAGCAAAAAGCGAATCAAAGTCAAGTTCTGTGGTACCAACATTTGGGGCAGAATTTACTGAGTAGCTGATTAGTTTTACTTACTAGCCAAGTTCTTTCTTTAATCTCGAAAGATCTTAATGCAGATGTTTTACAGGCATATCTTGGAAGGGAACCAAGATAAATACATGTACCATTAAAATCAAAACCCCAACAACACAACTGTTGTTTCCTGTTATTCTTAGCTGCACACCTGAGTTTCTTTTGGCCAATAGGACTAGTATCTGAATAAGCAGTCTTTAATAACTCACAGACTCTGGGTTTGATCTCAACAACTAAAAAGATGAAAAGCAGAAGAGAGTAGTTCAAAAACGGTGTGGCCCAAAGGAGTGGGAAATGGGGAGGGATAAGCCAGAGGATGGTGGGATGGAAATCAGTACCCATCCATCATGGTGGGAAGTAAATGCCCATGGCCACACAGATACATTTCAGAGGAGCAGTAGCTGACAGGGTCTCCAGTTCCTTAAGTTTTCCTGACTGTCTCCATCACTGCCCATTAATTTCAGAGGAGCTTTGAAAGTGAGCTGGTGGCTCATGTGGCCAGTTCTAGAACTTTCATCAGGAACGTGTTTGAGATCATTTTTCCTTTTGCTGGCCTAATAGGGAGTAGAACAGAACTAGAAAGCTGTGGCTCCATCTGGTCCCCATGAGGCCAGGCTGAAGAGCCCACGTTCCTGCCCCACTTGAGCGACTGAATCAAGGTGCCTGAGACTTCTCTAGAGGTTTCTTTCCTAGTGATCAGTGAGCTTCTCTTTGGCTCTGACCACCTCACACTTTCTGATGCTCATGGCTGGAGAGTTACATCCATCACATAGAATAGAGAGGACTTTGGTGTGAGATAGTCTCCATGGTAAAAAGGACCCCAAAGGGGACCATTACCAGGTGGGCAGGAATCAACAGCACAGTGATACGCTTAAAAAATGGACCACATCCTGGTGATTAAAAGTATTATTTTTAAAGTTTCAGATTCTCTTAAAAGTGCCACGCTATCTTTGGACATTTTTAAAATACAAAATGAAAGTAAAAATGTACTCAGAAACTGCCAGAATTCCAGAGAAAGAATGGAGTTGAAGAATGGAATAACAAAACCATAAAATATCATTTTATGACTTGATTTTTTTCAGCAGTCAGAGCACCTGGTAGTATAATGAGAAGGATAGTGAACTGGGATAAGGAAACACCTAAGACTTTGAGACCTGGAATGTGGCCATCCGCATGCTCTGAGCTTCGGTTCACCCATGTACAAAATGGGGGTAGGAGACCAGAGTTAGTCACCTTCCAACTGTTAGCTTTACCACTGTCAGTCCGAGAGATGAGAGCAAAGTGTCAGAGTCCTCCCAAGGACTTCTAGGAACACCTCGATATTTATGTCTATTTCCTTTTCTTTGCCTCCCCTGATCATCTCTTTACTTAGACATTTTTTTTTCCATTTAGGATTCCTTAGAAAGAGAAGAAATCTTTGCATGTGAAGTTCCCCAGTGGCGGTGAGGCAGACGCTAAGGAAGTAGAGAGAGGCTCTGGCCACTCTCTCTTTGGGGACATGGCTTCAATTTTGTTTTGCCACATTCTTTATGCACCTGTGCAATCTTGAAATGAATTTCCAGGAAGATTACTCATGCCTCTGGGACATCAAATGTTTTACCTTGAATTACTTCCATTTCCTTTTATCTGGAGAGAAGGCAGAAAATGTCTCAACTATCTCAGTTGGGCTTGGAATTCCAAGTTTCATGGATGGGTGCTCTATGTCAGGACCAGTGCTCAGTGCTGAAGCTCAATGTATGTATAATATTGAAACCTTGCCAGCCATGAGCACACAGGACCCCAAACATATACAGCATGCTCCCAGCCTGCACTGGTGCTAGCTGAGTAGATGTGATGCTGCATTTTTAGGAGAACACAGGAGTAGATGCCAAGGTCTTGAGAAGGGGGGGTTTCTTCATTACCTATTTCTGTTACTGAAAGATGAAATAGTTATTGGTTGTGGAACAGCCACCTCACAAACAGGTCCCCTGGCATTGAGATGTGGCTTGTGAAATTCTCTTACATTCACTTATTGTTGACCTATTAGCCACCACATACAATCGACGACATGGGGACACATTGAGAAATGAAGTAGTTGTGGCTAGCAAGAGCACAGTGAGTGCTGACAATCTCCATTGTGGGAGGCATGGCAAACACAGGAACAAAGCAAGTGGCATGTAAGTACAAAGTGTGCTAAAACCTAATGACAGTCTGGGGTCAGATCACCATTAGGGAGCAGAGGGCAGCTACTGTGCAGTGAGGTCCATGGGAAGGCCTCAATGATGAAGAGGAACCAGTGTTTAGAAGACTATAGGGATAAGAGGTAGGGACTACATGTATGAGGGACAGGAGTACAGAAAGCATTCCATGGTGGAGCAACTGAGAACCAGCTTTGATTCCTTCATTGTCTCCCTATGGCTTTACGTGATAGGAGCATATTTTGACCCTTTTCTGTATAACTACAGCATATACAGCCTTTGTGATTTCAATATCCAAAATTTCAGTCTTTGGATAAAATCTATCCAGTAATTTTCATCCAGTGAGAAAGTTCCAGCACAAACCAAGAGTAATGATTATGCTGAATATATGTGAATTTTTCATCAATTCTTTTAGAGGTAAGACTTATTGTAATGGCTTGTAACTATTTCTAATGTGTTTTTAGTCAAATATATCTTTCAGAAAACTGTCATGCAAAAGTCAGGGAGGTGGGCTCAGTGAATATAAGCACTTGGCATGGCAACATTGATGGCCGGAGTCTGGATCCCCAGAACTCTCATTTAAAAAATCGGATGTGGTGGTTTGTATCTGTATCCCATGGTTCCTGCAGTGAGATGGGAGGCAGGATAAAAACCCAGAAGCTTGCAGGCCAGCTTCCTGGAATATGTCACAAGGAAACAGACAAAACAGATTTCCTCAAAGCAAGATAGAAAGCAAAGGTGAACTCCCTAATGGCCTCTGACCAATGCATCTGTGTCTTGTGGCACATGGGTTCCTGTACTCACACATGGGGTGGGAGAGAGGAGAGGGGGCAATTCAACCTGGTTCCTGGTTACAAAATTCTTCCTTGACAGTGTGTCTTTTAATCTGCAGATCCCTCGCAGTGGGCTCTGCTCACCAGCTGTGTGGACACCATTGGCTCAGTCTCGTGGAAAGAGAACATGTTAGAAGCTGACGTTGATCTAGGTGATTTTATGCTGTTTTAAAGTTGCATTGAAGTTGGTTTGAGCTGAACTCTCTCCCTGCACCCTTCCTCTCTTACTGGCTCATTATCCAAACACTGAAACTCTTTCCCTTTCCTGTAAGCACAGAGCTGGGCAATTATAACAGTGGACACAAGACTTTGTGACCTCAGTAAAAAGTTCTAGACACCAAGGACTCCAGGGTCAAATGATGTTGTAGGTCCTGCCTCACTTCCAGGCATCTGCTCCATGGGTGGAGACATGACACTGAAGGTCAGAAGGATGGAGAACAGCCAAGCCAAAGTGGTCTGGTTGAGGTCACCCATCAACACCAGCTCCTCCCTCACTCTTTGCCAGCTAATCATGGAGGTGCTGTGTGCAGGGCCATGTGAATTCCAACCTCCACGCCCCTCACTTCCTCCTGGGAAGCTGAAGGTGGCCCGGCCACTCTCTGTATGATGACCATTTACACAAGGGTGAATGAAGACAAAAACAGTTTTGTCGATCAGACCAACAGAGCTGGGCCTGCAGAGATGTCTCAGCGGGCGGGAACACTTGCTGTTGCAGAGGACCCGAGTTCGATTCCCAGCACCCACAGGGTAGCTCACCTGTAATTCAGCATTCAATGAATCAAACACCCTTCTCTATCCTTTGTGGGTACCCATACTCACCACAAGTCACAGATGCATAATTAGAGATAAAACAAACCTGAAAGTAAGAAAGCAAGCAAACAAAGGTAGTACCGCCCCACTGCCTGAAGATAAAATAGGAAAACGCTAAAAAGGAATGTGCTCGCTCACCAACGTCTATGATAGCAATCCCTCCTCCTTTATTTATCTCTACTTAATAATGTTTCCTCTGTCTCTCTCCTCTGCGTAGCTATAGGTGCCTAAGCAGACATGGTGGGTACATCTACTTCTTGAGGAGATTGTTTTTATAGTAGTTTCAGGTTGACAGGAAACTTGAGCAAAAAGTGTTGGTTCCCATATGCCCTCTGCACACATCCTTCTTCCAGGCGCCCAGCCTCCCCAAAAAAGTGCATTCTGTTTGCAATAAGAACCTGCACTGATGTGGGGCAGCCCCTGAAAGTTCATAGTTCATACCACAGCCCACTCTTGGCATTGCACATCTGAAGATTCAGTGTCTATTTTATTTCCATTCCTATGAATATGTGGTGATTTGAAATAAGAGTGTCCACCATAGCCTCAGGCATTAGGGTGCTTGGTTCCCAGTTGGCGGCACTGTTGGGGAAGCTATAGGAAGGTGCAGCCCTCCTGAGGAAGTACGTCAGTGGAGGTGGGTTCTGAACAGGATCCCACTTCCTGTTCACTCTGCTTCGTGCATGCTGCTGGACATGTGATTTCCCGGCTTTCTACTCTGCCACTGTGCCTGGCAATCTTTTCATGATACCTGTTCTTTACATCCTCTAGCAGGGAGCACAGTGCCCCAGCTGCAGGGAGCACTCAGGAAGCAATAGTGGAATACAGGGTCAGAGCTGTGAATGGAAGGTGCTCACAGCACAGTTCTGTTGTCTGCTTTTTGCTGAGGCTCTCTAGGTGTGCTCCATTTACCAAGCACCTTATAATTATAAACAATAATACTGTTTGCATAAGGTTCAACTATTGTCACCACAACAGCTGACCTGACAGCTAGGTGGACTGACACTGTTTTCATTATCCCCTTTTAACAAGTTCGGGGGACTCACTCACAGATACAAAATCATCTGTCTGTCCAAGCCCCTGCACTGGAGAGATGCAGAGGTAGGCCTGCCCTGTGAACCCCTGATGTACATTATGCCTTGTCATTTGCTTTGCCTCCCCTGAAACCTAACTCCGACTCACTTGACCTGTTAAATATTTAACAAAACATGAATTCACACTCACACAGGACAGGTGAGGACTGACAGAGGCCTTCTCTCAGATTTTATTACTTGCTGCTACAACAGACTATCCATGTGCTTTTGGCCTTGACCATGCAGCCTCAACCAAAATGTCCCAGAGCAAGCAGTCCTCTGCTAGGTGGAGAACTGAGCTGTATCCAGGAAGGAAACATGAGCATCTGGCCACTGTGTAGCTCATTGTCATCCAACAGTAAACATGGTACTTCTGGACTTCCCCAGCTCCTGGTGGGGATTGCAAGAGCTCTGGGGGTCTGAACTGAATTTTATTTCAGATGCGCAGTTGTGATGAAGCCTCTAATGAACAAGGATTTACACTGGGAGTTATGGCTGCTTGTAGGTGAGTTATGAAGGAAGCTAATGTGATTTCTGCTTGAAACCCAATACTCCTGGATCCATCCCTTTGCTTCAAATGTTTAATTCCCAGTCTTAGTCACTCTATTGGGGCTGGAAACTAACAATGATGCTGTGTGATGCGTTGTCTCTTTGGTGTTCCAGGTTCCTCAAGGTCAACGTTGGTCCACAGTTTGACACTCACATCCTTCCTCCCCAAATTCTCTCCGTGACCTGAATTTTCTTTCTCAGTCAGTGACATCATCATTGATCCAGTCATCCAAACAAGAAGCAAAGCGTATGATTTGTGGATTCTATCCACCATCCCACCCTCCAAGTTTCTGTTTGAAATCTGTCCATTCTTGTAGTGTCACTGCTTTACAGAAGTGTCCCCACCCACGTCTCCCTTTAGCTTGATCAAGGCTCTGTCCTCCTGCTTGCACTTCACTGACCGCTCAGAGGCCTTTCCCTGGGTCATTTCCAGGGCCCCACTTTTTTTACTCTCACTCTTTGCCCCATCCACACAAAAGCATCTCAGGCAACAAAAAAGAAGAGAGAAATGGCAGCGAGTTGGAAACGGTGACATTCAGGGACAGTCCTCTCCTACTGCACATTGGTTTTGCAAAGATTCAATCCTATTGGCCTCAGGCAACATAATCTCTGCTTACTGAAGTGCTTCCCTTCAGACCTCTTCTTCCCAGTCCGCTCACCCAGGGCTTTGCTCTTCTGAAACATTGACTTTAATTTAAAAATGAAGTCATTGGTGTTATGAATTTGGATAACAGCAGCTAAATTTGCTATATCCAAACCTAGGTTTAATAGTTAGAGGCCAACTGATGAGAGAGTTCACTAAAATCATACACACACACACACACACACACACACTATATATATATATGCACATATATATATATATATATATATATATATATATATATATATATATACCTGGTTTTTGGAGACAGAGTTTTTTCTGTGTAACCCTGGCTGTTCTGGAACTTACTTTGTAGACAAGGCTGGCCTTGAACTCACAGAGGTCCACCTGCCGCTGTCTCCTGAATGCTGAGGTTAAAGGCATGTGCCACTAACACCCCATCACATTCATATTCCAAGGTAGGGGTAATTTACAGTGCTGTAAACCCTGTGCACTGAGCAATGAAATACCACCTGCTAGTCTAACCTAATCAGCAAGTTCTAAAACAACAAGAGATCCTGTCTCCAAAATAAGATGGAAGGCCTAGAGAGGTGGTTCAGTGGTTAGAAACAAACCACTATGTTCACAGAAACTCCAGTTTCCAGTGCTCAGATCAGGTTGCTCATAATAACCTGTATCTCCAGCTCCAGGGAATCCAATGCCCTCTTCTGGACTCCATGAGTATGAGTGCTCACATGTGCACATGCCATACACACAAATACACAGTTTAAAAAAATCTTTAAAAAAATAAAATTAAAATAAGATGACTCCTAAGGAACAAAACTCAAGGTTATCTTCTAGGTGACATACTCATGCCCTCTAAATGTTCACATGTCACACAGACACACAGACACACAGACAGACACACCCTTATGCACCATGCGGGATATTCACCCACACACAAAAATAATTACTGTGTGACCCATGAAATCATCAAGTTCATATTACAGAGACTACACTGAATTCACACTGTAATAAATTTTGGTCAAAATAAAAATGGGTGATTATAAAACTAAAACCAGAGTAGCATCAACAGATTATTTCCATAACACTATGACACAAATAGTTCTGATCCCTGGTAAATAACTAGACATAAAATGCATTTGTTAGCAGGCTGGTGAGATGGCTCATTGGTTAAGGGGATTGCTGCAAAGCTGATTGTCTGAGCTGGATGCCTGGGCCCCGGTGGTGGAAAGGAAGAATCGACTCCCACCAAATTGTCTTCTGAATTCTACACACTTGCCCTGGTACAGACACACAACCACATACACACACACACAAACACAGACACACACACAAACACACACAAAGTACACATAGACACACACACAGAGACACACACAAACACACACAGACACACACACAAACACACAGGCACACACACACACAAATAAATAAATACAACCATTTTAAATGCATGTTAGAAAATAAACAACTAAAATAGTGAAACAATATAAAAACAGTTACAAGGAAGTTGGGAGATCATGTGTTGGAAATGTTTAAAGACAGCCTTAGTTTTAATGAATAGAGCATTGACCCAATTATCTAAGATTAAGAGTCAACTCATTCAAAATGAGATCACAGGAAATCAATGGCAAATGTGAGCATGAGGAAATGTAGACAATAAATCACCACATGGGAAAGTGCTCAATCTTGTTAACTAGCAAAATAAAAACAAGAGAACGTTTAATGCTACCACAACCAATTGAATGTGTCAGTGCCTAAAACTATGTACTGCTCTTGAAGAAGACCCAAGTGCAGTTCTCAATTCCCATATCAGGCAGCTCACCATTACCTATAACTCCTCCTTAGGGAGGTCTGATGCCTCTAGTCTCCATGAGCATGTGCATGCATGTACACAGACTCATACATACACAGAACTAAAAATGGAAATAAATCTTAGAAAAATAGCGTAATTGGGGGTAGAAGTGGAAGCTGGCTGGGTGAAACTCTTGTCTAGCATGCAGGAAGCCCTGCATATGATTCTAGCAACTATAAACTGAGCTAAACTGAGCTGTGATCCAGTCGTCAGTCTCAGCAACAGAGTGTGTGTATATGTGAAAGCAGAAGGATCAGCCATTTAAGGCTGGGCTAGAGAGAAAACTTAGTGCTTGCTGTGCAAATAGGAAGCATGAGTCCAGATCCCAAGCACTCATTTTAAAAGTGGGGCAAGGCAGGGAGCATCTGTGGCCCTACAGATTTGGGGCACAGAGTCAATCTAGCTGCACCAACAAGCTCAAGACCCTGTCTCAGAAAACCAAGGTAGACAGAGGAAGAGCTCCCAAAGCCACACCCCTACCTGAGGGGCTATTGCCAGTTGATGGCTGCTGGGGGAAGAAAATTGCTTTTCTTTGGCTGGTAGCCACTGGCAGGTGGCCAGTGTCTGTTGGATGACCTTATAGATATGTACACATGATGGCGTGAATTAGACTCAGTGGATTATTTTTTTTAAAGAAGCTAGAAGGGAGATAACATTAGTGAAGGAGGCCAGGGAAGTTAGAGAGAGGGAGTAAGGGCCAGATATGATTAAGATACATTGTATATATCTATACAATTTAATGATACACTTTAACTATCATAAAAATCATTGTGGAGATGAAATTGAGGGTGACACTTGATACTAACTGACCTCTGCATGTATATACACAACTATGACATACACACAATTATTATTATATAACAATAATAAATAGATAAGCAGTGGAGGAAATGGAGAAATGGGGTGCTGAAAGCTCAATACTACTGATCACACAACCTGTTCTTTCTAGAAAGTGACCCTAGCAAAGCACGGCAGCAGATGTAATATGTTGCCGCACACATTTGACACAGAATTAAACCCTGGCGTAATATACATCAGGAAAACTGCCTCCAAATTAAGAATGGTCTGGAAATAATATAGGAATGTTATTTTTATCAGGGAACAATTCAAAGCCCCAACAATAGGGAAATGACGGAAGCAAATTACAATTGGTTAAGATGATGGACTCAGGTCAAGAGCTATTCCCAGATAAACACAACGAGTCATGCATATGAAAATCCATGCTTGAACAACATCACAAAACCAGATGCTCATGTAGTGTGCATTTTTGTCCTTTGACTAGAGAACACAAGAGACTATAAGTGCACACCTATAGAACTTAACAAAACACTTCCTAGGAGCTGGGTTCTTCGGCACATACATGCAAAATGGACCCATTCACTTGGAAAGCATCATGGCTGAATTTGAAGCTATAACTCCATTAAGATTCCTGGTCCCCACCTAACCAGTATTGAAGGGGGCCAGCGCCTACTCTTTCTCTGGAATCCATTACAGCCCAACCTTTATGTCCCACCCCAGTTCTTTGCTCCTCCTTTTTCCACACAGTGGATAGAAAAAAGTTTCAAAACCCAAACTGTGTATTAGTGGCGGCTGCTGCTGATAGCCAAACAAAAATCATAATACCCAGCGGTGTCAGCTTCTGTCTTGATCTACTCAAGTGTGATTTACTAAGTGTTTAATGAGAAGGTCACAGGTATTGTATGCTTTGAATTTGGCTCAGCAACTTACTTTTCTCTACTTCTATTCTAATGACCTTCCTGTTGCCGTCTGTGATAAACCATGACCCAAAGAACTCTGGGAAGGAAGGGTATATTTGGTTTATACTCCCATGTCAATGTCCATCAATGAAAGAAGCCAATACGGACATTTGGAGGGGGGAACAGAGGTAGAGACTATGGAGGAAGGCCGCTTGTTCTCTTGCTTTCTGTGATTTGCTCCGCTTGACTTCTTATACCTCCCAGCATATAAACAAAAACTGCTCTAATTTGAGTATTATAACAGATGCAGAGAAATCTGTCCAGATGATGGAAATTATTAAAAAATTTTCCCACTGTGCTAGGCCCTCTCCTGTCAATCATTAATCAAGAAAATGCCCCCAAAGACATGCCCAAAGGGCAGTCTGATGGAGCCAATTTCTCAACCAGGCTCTCTCTTCCCAGATGACTAGTTTTTATCTAGTTGACAAAAGCTAATCATTACAATCTCCATTTTTTTTTCATTTGCAAAGAAGGACTAATAACAGTTATTCCACTGATTGTTAGATGGTCAAGTGAGATGACTGGGTGGACCTTGTCAGTGCCTGCCTGATAGGCAGTAAGTTAATATTTAAAATATTTTATTGAACATCATTATTACTTACTATCATACTTTTTCTTTCAGAAAGTGCCTTGTGCTCTTGATTTGGCAGTACCAGGTTTGCAATTTCATTATCTATATAATAAAAGCCACAGACTAGATGAGTTATCACTTCCTATGATGCTATGCAGGAGAGAATAAAGCTATTTTATTAATATTTCTCTAATAGCAAGGAAAATAAGAAACAAAAAGTAAAATATGATTTTGATAAAGACTAATAATGCTTAAATAAATATTGAATAAATACTGAAATTTATCTTGTTTAAATGTTCTGAATATTTTTCTAAATATCCCAGTGAAATATTAAAAGGTTGTGTTTGTTGAGGCTAGAAGGGTTGCTCAGGCGTTAGAAAGCATTTAGTTTTCTTGCAGAGGACCTGTGTTCAGTTTCTCAAGCCCACATTGTAACTCTTATCTGCCTCCTATACCTCTGGCTCCAGGGAATGTGACACCCTCTTCTGCCTCTAGAAACACCAGGTACCCACGTGCGGTACACACGCATACATACTAGCATCCACAGAGACATAAAATACATGTTTTTTAAAGGCTATTTTTCAGCAAAAAGTGATACCACCTTTGAAATAAATAATAAATGTTCTACTAAGTAGCATTGAATATTTCCCCAGTAATTTTTCCATATGACTTAGATTCCTATACTTGTATAATTTTATAGGGAATTTGTTTTGGTGTTACTTTCTTGTAACATTTTAATTTTTCATGATAAACTCATTTAAATTCCTATCAAATTAGAGCAAATCTGTACCTCCTGCAGAGAAACTCAGCAGTATTCATGTCTCATCCCCAGTACAGGCAAGGCTATAAAAACCACTAGTGGGTGTGGTTTTCTTGATATGGCCTTTGCTCTGCCCTCTCAGTGGGAAAAGGGAAAGGAAAAATAAAAGGAAGTAGTGACAACATAATTAAAACAGACCTTGTGTTTAGACTGTGCTCCTGAGCACAAGGTGGACAAGGGAGTCTTCAGGTTAGGTTTCTAATTGCCAGGTAGGAATGCAGAACTCCAAAGAGGCCAGGCCCTCTGCTGAGGTCACTTTGAATACACTATTAGTAAGACAAAGCTGGAGTTCAGAACACAGGCACTACGCCCCACCTGCCTTGTGTGATAGGTAAAACATGAAACCACCAGGCTGGAAAGCCAAGCACTCTTTTCTGGAAGCACATTCTCTGTTCTCATAGTGTGTGGGCAGGTGGGGTGTTTGTGTGTGTATGTGCAACGTGGAGGCCAAAGTGAGCTGTGAGTAGCAAGCATGCATTCATCTCTTTCTGCTTCCTGACTGTGGATGCCATGTGGCCCTTGCTTCCAGATCTTGATGTGTAATTTCTCCACTATAACAGGCTTGAACTTTGAGCCCTTCCTCCATTAAGTTACCCTGCTACTTTATCACAGTACCAAGGGAAAAAAAATCCCTCTTCCCATGTCTCCTCAGTTCTCTGCAAAAGTCATGAATTCATAATCTGTTCTTTAGTGTTACACAGATACATATATGCAATGCATATATACATACAAACACACACATATCTAGTATGCTCATATGTATGTATACATGCCTAGACCTGACACTTTACCCACTTCCAAGTGTTCACTTTACGTAGTCTCCTAGGTGATCTAGATTGTCAAGGTGACAATAAGCACTAACTACCAGACTAGGAGCACCATGTGACCAGTAGCTTTATAACCTGCCGCCACATATTCTTTGCCATAATGGACTATATCTCTTCAAATCCGGAGCCAAAATAAATCCCTCCTCTCCGATGCAGTTTCTTACCGTGGATTTGGTGACATCCTCCCCACTCCCTCACCCCCAGAAACGGTACAGTGGACAAATGTAGATACATCATCCTCTTCCACATGCTTGTGTGGGAAAGAAGACCCCAGTAGCCACAGTGCTGGGAGCAAATGTCTGTGTGCAGAAGTTGGTTTTTTGGAACACAAAACCAGGTCTTATGAGTATGGTGATCATCCCCAGAGTGATCCTTAACAGTCTTTGTAAAATAAATTTACTGGAACTGAAAGTTGGACAATGGATCCCTGGATGCAGTTGAAGGCATTTGGAAACACTTTGGAAAATAACCATTTCAAAGCATGGACACATGGACATCACAGTCTTGCGGCAGTGGCTTTTTCCAGGAGCCAGGTTCAGGGCATGTGCAGAGAGGAGAGTACAGGAATGGAAAAGCAAAACATAGAGTCAGAGGACCCCCATCTTCTGGAGGACTGATATTAGGCCTGCTCACATAGTTTAGAAACTCACACGCCTTAAGAGATTTCCTGCTGCATATTTGGATTCCTTTGTTTCTAGTATTGTGAGCTTTCTGCATACCTGTTAGCAGGGTTGAAAAATTATCTGACAATAAAAAACCAGATGCATAGCTCAATGGGAGCCACGTGAGACTGATGCTGCCCTGAGGACTTCCTCCCCTAGTGTCCAGCTTTCATAGCGCCCCTGATCCAGAGCATTGAGGGAGAGAGAATAGAGGTTCTACCCTGCTCTCCTCGAGAGTCAAATGCCTTGTTGCATTTTTAATGCCACTCCAAGACTCTGTGTCAAGTTTCCAAGAAGTCTGCCAGAGTTAGTTGCCTCTTCTTCATAGGCAATTCCAAGGTTCATAAAATAAACAAGTGTGGCTCAATGTATTGCATTTTTAGAGAGGATTGGTATCTAGAATTGTGCCACCAGGACCAATGTTCTGAGAGTTCCTTTTCATGCCATGATCACAACCACATTATTATTCTTTTTTTCCCCTTCTTTTCCTTCCGCTGGATATGTGGGAACTGCCTGCTCCAGGGGACATGACTCATCAGGCTGTTTCACAGTGAGTGTGACCTCAGGAGGTACTCACAGAGGCCAGAGCCACTGGCCCATCCTCCATGATGCTGGGGACCAAGAAGCAAGTGGTCTCCTGAGCAACCAGATAATTGCTCTGAAAATGCCCTCAATTTTGGAATCTTTTGTGAAAGTTTGTCTAACGACTTTAGTGGAGAGTCTCCTGCTTACTAAAAAAAGCCACTTAAACTGAAAGCACTTAGCCAAATGAAAATGTATCTGTTACTAAAATTGAAGATGATTTTATCTTTCTTTAAAAAAATCCAAACCTATATCTACTCATTAAATCCAGAAAATTATTATTAGTTGTATAAAAACTTCAATGTAGAGAGATATAAAAAAGAAAAATGACACTCATAAGATCATCTTGAATATGTCACCCTGCTAACAGTTTGATATATACATCACTTACATGTGTTTCACACAAGGTAATTTTTTGTTATTTTCTATCTTAAAATATCAAATGTATATGTATTACCAACTGTTCTCTCCACCCCCCTGTATGTGTGTTTGTATGTGTGCATGTGTGTAGACACAAGTGCATTCATGTATGTGTGTATGTGCGTTTATGTGTAGACACAGGTGCATCTGTGTATGTGTGTATATATGCATACATGCGTATAGACACAGGTACATGTGTCTGTAGAGGTCAGAGGTGGTTTTTGCTAACTGTTCTGCACTTTATGTTTTGAGGTAAGGTCTCTCAGTGAACCTGGGACTCACTGGTTGCCTAGACTGGCTATCGAGAAAAATCCAGAAATTCTCCTCTCTGCCCCCCAGCACCAGGATGACAGACACAAGGTCTCTTGTCTGAGTTTAGTGGGTTTTTCTTTGTTTCATTTAAATTTTTCTTGGAGGACATTAGAACCCATTCCTGTGCAATGAAAACCTTTTCCAAGGCTCATTTCTCCCCCCATATTTGTGATGCTATCTCATCCCCCTCACTTTAAAAATTGTAGATATGTATAGGTGACACATCTGTGTGTCCATATCTGTGTGCCTGTGCACATGTGGGTATGCCTACAGATGTAGAGGCTAGAGGTCAAAGTCACTGCCATTCTCAATCACCCTCCACTTCACCAAAAAAAAAAAAAAAAAAAAAAAAAAAAAAAAAAGAAAAAGTTTCTTCAGAGAACCTGCAGTTCATCACTCTGTCTATTTGTACTGGTAAGCAAGCTTTAGGAATCCATCTGTTTCTGCCTCCCGAGCCCTGTGATCCCAGGTATGTGCCTCAACTCCCTGCATTTTCATAGGTGTTGAGGATCTGAACTCAGGTCCCCATATTTGTGTAGCCAGCACTACACCAGCTGAGCTACCTCCCAGACCCTCACAGTCCTTGCTTGAAGACCTCTCCTAGTCCAAAAAAAGCTTCCAGCAGGGCAAGCTCACAAGTCACCCAGGTAGACACAGAAGGCCATAGACTTGATGGACCAGAGAGGAAGTTGATGGAAGCCCTTTCAAGTGCCTGCTCTGTATTGACATTCTCTTTAACTTAGTGAAACCCCCTGGGGTCCATACAATGTGGCCCCTGAAGACACAGCTGACATATGTGTTTCCTTGCAGCTGAGGTTGACCCAATTTGAGACAGAGTCCTTTCAGAGAAGTTTTAGCATCCTTCGGTTTCTAGCAGGTGTTTCCTCAAATAGGAGCATGTAGCATTAAATTCTGACTCGCAAAATGTTTGCTCCTAAAGACAGTGGGAAGTCACTAACTCTTACTCTGTCCCCAGAAAGTACAGAGGCCAGAAGAGTTCAGTTTTATTCAATTCATTACTTCATAATTATGAAAAAATATCAGCTGTGCCCTCATAAGCCATGGTTAGTCTAGGGAGAAGACAGAACCTGCTGACCATCAAGGAGGACTTCATTATGACACTCACAAATCTCACAATTCAGGTTTCAATTGTTTACACACTTTATTTTTCTTTTAGGTATTGTAAATGCCTTAGCTAGCATTTCTATTGTTGTGATGAGACACAATGACCACAGCAACTCTTATAAAAGAAAATATTTAATTGGGACTGACTTATAGTTCAGAGGTTTAGTCCATTATTGTCATAGTGGAATGCATGGCAGTGTGCAGGCAGACACAATATCAGAGAAGGAGCCAAGAGCTCTACATCTGGATTGGCAGGTACACACTGGACCTAGCTTGAGCATCTGAAACCTGAGGCCTACCCCTAGTGATACATTTCCTCCAACAATGCCACATATCCCAATCTTTTAAATAGAGCCACTCCCTGTGAGCCAATGGGGCCATTCTCATCCAAACCACCACAGTAAACTTTGTAAACATAAACTATTTGAGATGCAATTGGTTAAGACCAATGTCTCTTTCCACTTGGTTCTTCATTATGTTTGCATTAGACTTTGGAATGGCCTTGGGAATTTAGGAGACGCCATTGAGTGGGAAGCTAAATTAAAGATACAGTTTAAACTTAAAGAGATACATGTTCATTGTCCTAAGTCATTTCTGAGAACAGCTATCTTACCGCTATTACAATGTATTGGCTTCTAGTAACTATGTTCACATTTGTTGTATTAGCTTAGCTCAGGTTGTGACACCAAGGTTAAAGGTCATAGGTCATATCAAAATATAAATATAACTGATGGCAACAGTATCAGCAGTATGGAGGTAATAAAGAAAGATCAAGATTTGAAATACACAAAAAGAGAACCTGGCCTGTTGGAGGTTGCAACCATAACTATCTTGTATTCTAATTATCAACAATAAATTCAAAGTTGTTGATTTATGGTGGTGAAAACTAAATGCAATTTTGTTCTTTCTGTCATCAAAGGACTTTCCAAATACCATGAAGTGAAGAGGCAAATGTCATATAAAAAAATTAAGAATCCCAAGAGAACAGAAGCATTGCATAAGGCAGCTAGGTGTTGAATAGCATTGCTGCTTCTCTGGACTTTTTTTTTTTTTTTTTTTTTAATGTCTAGGGACTTTTAACAAATCTGTACTTTTTTTTTTAATTCCAAATGCATAATGACCTCAGCAGCTAATTTTTGTGTTTCAAATGTACTTCAGGCCCTCAGATCTACCACAGCTGGCCACTCACCGTAGCATAGGAACTTGGTCAATTCAGACTCTCCATCATCCCCCCAATTTCACCCTCTCTCTGCCTTCTCCACCCCCACCTCAGACATCTCCTGCCCTTGCCTACAGTAAATGGGTCCATGTGTTCCCAATCTCATGGCTCCTGCCTGCTTTGCTTCATGTAACCACCATCCTCCAGGCCCCTGTCCATCTCTTGTTCCATTTCCCTGGTCCAACTTCTGACCCTGAGGCCTTGTCAGAGCTGTGAACTTCCTCCTGGTCAGGAGGAGGGTCTAGGCTGGAGGAATCAACCACAGCAGGTTCACCAATGGGGATTAGCTCAAATGCCATTTGTCTGGCAGTGGGGCAGGGTAGCTCAGAGCCTGAGGAGTTGAGTCATTGCTCTGTACAATGGTGGTTTGGCTTCAGAAGGCAAGGTCCAGCCCCTGGAGATGGCAGGGAAAATGGGCTCTGTCTGACAGGCAAGCCAAGCTAAAGGTCATTCTGAGTCTAATTTGAGAATTCAAATTTGATAATATGAAAACCAGAATGGTCAGAGAAAGAAACAAAGGCATTGACTGTTTGGGACTTCACTAAAGGCATCTCATCTGTATGGCCCCCAATTTCCTACAGGGGAAAGAACAGCAAAGACACCATTTCACTGAGGCTGCTTTGCTTTGCAAAAGACCTTGAGAAGAGCACAGCTCCACCAGAAAGGCTTCAGGGAGAAGTGCTAGGCCATTTCATTCTAGCCACCTTTCTCCATGTTTAGACAGTGAACGGCTGTTAATCTCTGACAAGCATTTTTAGCCTGTGTTCAACCGTAACACCTCCCAGGGTTTAGAGGGGCAGGAGGATGGGTGACAGAGACAAGAATCACAAGAGGTCAGATAGAATCCTCGAGATTCTTCCCATATTTCTACAAGAACTTCCCCTTCCCTGACACCATCCTCTCTTTTTTCTGTTTATTTATACAGACAGGAAATGGGCATATTGAGAGAAAATGAGAGTTGCCAATTATTGACGTGTCCTACTGAGAATTAATTAATGAATTAAATTCATTCACAGTAAGCAGAATGACTCATAGGTAAAAGTGTGAGCTTTAGAGACCAACATAGCCAAGGATGAGACCCAGTCCCCACACAGTCTTTGGATTCCAGCAGGACCTATGGGAATCTCACTGCAGAATTCTGCAACGTTGATTTCAACAAGAGATCAAATAGTAAGCCACTAAAACCATCCCTGGAAAAAATAGACTTCGGTAGACTAGAATTTTTACTGTTTGGTTTTCATAGGCTATGCCAACAGCTACAGCAGAAGCCTTAGGATATAGCAATTGCAATATGGGGTGAGTTACCCTTAGTGCTTCCCAATGAGAAATACTGAGTCAAAGAAAGCTCTAGGCTTCTTGGCAATTCTCTAATTCTTTCACAGGCTATTAGACATCATGAGTCTCTAAGAAGAAATGGAAGCAGGTAATGCTTTCAAATTTCTTTAGGTATAGAATTTTCTCTCTCTCTCACTCACTCTCTCTCACTGTGTGTGTGTGTGTGTGTGTGTGTGTGTGTGTGTGTGTGTGTGTGTGTATCCTGTGTCTGTGTGTCTATGTTGGTATCTGTGTGTAGTATCTCAAGAGAACCTGTACTTGTCAGACTATACTTTCATATAGAATCACTGACCCTAGCATATAAGAGAATGCACCACTCCTTCTGCCTTTTCCCATTCTCAGTGGCAAGCATTAGGGCAACTTGAATGCCTTTATGCTGCTTACTGAATACCAAGTGCCTCTCTCCACCCTCTCCATCTTCCGAGTCCTTGGAGCTATGCCCTTCTGCAAAGCCTCAAAGTCATTCAACTCTGAGGAATTGCCACCTCTGCAGTTAAGGGCAGAGCATTCTTTGCACAGTGGTATATCAGGCCTCTGTTATGGCCATGCCGTGAGCTTTGATTCTGGCTATTTAGATCAACTGGATTTTCCAATATAAGTAAAATGGAAAGACTTTAAAAATATCCTTTAATGGGAAATCAAAACCACATACTATTTGTCCAAAGACAAAATAAACTTGCTCTCCTGGGATTTTTGACCACATTATTCTGCAACTGCTGCTAATGAGAGACCAGGCCCACTAATTGCCCAAACGAAATTATCTCACATCAGGGTGAGTTGCCCATCAATGCCAAGCCAATTTGCTGCTCTATAAAAGTTAGCTGTTAAAGCACTAATGGCTACCCTGGCTACCCAAACAAACATATTATTTCAATACCAAGTAAAAACTGTTGCCAGGGAAATGGGTGTTTTCTCCTCTGGTCCTTTGCCTCTTGGGCCTAGTGACAAATATGCAACAGACCCCTTTATATCTTGTAGGGTTTTGTTGTTTGATTTGATTTGATTTCTGGTTTTTTTTTTGTTTTTTTTTTGGTTTTTTTTTTTTTTTTTTGAGACATAGCCTCAGTATATAGATGTGCTATCCTGCATCTTTCTGGTCTCAAGTTAACAGAGATCCACCTGCCCCTGCCTCCCAGATTGCTAGGATTAAAGGTATAGGCCACCAAACCCTGCAGTTTTAAGGTCAGGGGATGGCCTTGAGGGATGGGAGATGGCTCAGTCAACAAAGGGCTTGCCATGCAAGTGCTGAGGCCTTGATTCACATTCCTAGAACTCACACAGAAAGCCAAGAACAGAACTAGGCATCTTTATTCCAAAGCTAGCAAGGTAGAAATGGGTAAGGCCTGAATCTCTCTGGCCCACTCCACTGCCTGCATGGCAGGATTTGATAGAGGAAGACACCAGCTGTCAACCGCTGGCTTCCATGCGTACGCCCATGCACACACATCCACACTTGCACATACAGCCATTCACCCACACCAAGGAAAGAATCAGTCTTCCACATTCCTGATAGATTCTCTACCTTGTGCTCAGGTATGTATATTTCCAAGTACTCTAAGGATAATGAAAGATGAGGGGGCTGGAGAGATGGCTCAGTGGTTAAGAGCACTGACTGTTCTTCCGGAGGACCTGAGTTCAATTCCCAGCACCCACATGGTGGCTAACAACTGTCTGTAATTCCAAGATCTGACACCCTTACACAGTTATACGTGCAGGCAAAACACCAATTCACAAAAGATAAATATTTTTTAAAAAGGATAATGAAAGATGAGAAGTAAGATGTAAGAGATGAGAAAGGCTCTCTGAAGAGGTCTCTCTCTCTCTCTCTCTCTCTCTCTCTCTCTCTCTCTCTCTCTCTGTATATCTATCCTCATATGCCCTAAGGTTATATGAGGTGACTGAGAAGACTTTCTGAAATCAGTAAATAAGAATTATTAAAAAATGATTTCATCTAAGCCCCAACATGCCCTTTCTCTGCACGCCTAGAGCACTCGGCTGAACCATGCACTTTTGAATCCTCTGCCTCCTCTAGTGTGTGCTGATACTCTCCCTCCTGCATGCATAAGCCCTTCAGGTGGGAATCCATGTCCATCTGGGATGCCCTGCCCTGAGGCTGTAATCAGCCAACACCCGAAGCTTGGGAAAGGTGTCTGTATTGTGTTGACCAAGCCCCTGGTGACTGCCTTGCTAGTTCTCCCTCGGAACAACACAACAGTCACAGAAACTCATCAGCCTTATTGTGTATTAAAGCCATAGGCCATTATTTTGTGGAGGTTTTGGGGGAGGAGGAGGGAGGATAATGCAGGGTTAGAATCCAGTCCTCCTCCCTTATATATAAGGACAGAGCTCCAATTAAACATCATATGAGCTAACAGACATTTCCCAGGGCCAGGTTCTCTTACCTGGGGAAATGAGTTACATCGAAGTGAGTACACACACACACACACACACACACACACACACACTCCTCTGCCTCCTGCCTGGGAACCAGACACCCTGGCAGCAGGTTTGAACTGTGAAGCCTCCCCATCTTCAGAAAGGTGTGAGGAGAGATCTCAGGCTTTGCATCATTTCCTCTCGTCAGAGCCCCTGGGCTACATGACAGCCTGTGTTGAAAAGGCACAATCAGCCTTGAAGGTTTCAGATAAGATTTCTAGAGGAACACAGAATGGATTACCGGGGAGCCATGGAGCTTTTTGAAAGTTACCAACGCAGTGAGGAGAGCCTGTGGGTCCACAGCATTAGTGACTATTAAGCTCTCATGTAGCTCAGGCTGGCCTTGAACTTACCATGTAGCTAACAATGACTGAACTTTGTGCTTTCTCCTTGTGCGTTACAAGTGCCAGGATCACAGCAGTGCACTTATATGTCTATTTTAATTTTGATCTTCTCTGCTACATGGCAATACAGAATGATCTTATTTTGATATTTTAATGAGATCTAGTGCTCTTTACAAAATCTATTCTATATAATATACTACTTTGGTAATGTCAAACCTCAATACATTAAAAAGAAAGAAAATAAAGGTGGGAAAAGAGGGGCTGGAGAGATGACTCAGCAGTTAAGAGCAGTGGCTGTTCTTCCAAAGTCCTGAGTTCAATTCCCAGCACCCACATGGTGGCTCACAACCATCTATAATGGGGTCTGATCTGATGCCCTCTGCTGGTATGCAGGCAGAGCACTCATACATAAAATACCTAATTAAATAAAAAAGGGAAGAGCAGATAGCATCTCCAAGTCTCAGATAATGGGACATAGACATGAGCATCTACATTAAGCCTCAGCTGGGCCTGGATACCACAGCAAAGCACCACTGCACTGAAGAAACCTGCTAAACAGATAAGGTGGATTTTAGGCCCCTTGACTCTGTTTGTGTGTGTGTGTGTGTGTGTGTGTGTGTGTGTGTGCATGTGTGTGGGGGGGTATGCATTTAGATAACAGTAAGTGTTCTTCATTGCAATTCTTACATGATACAAGTAAATCAAGGCAGCATTTCCAGTGTGTTTCTTGGCACACTACTCTACTGAGATTTCCCTTAAAAAAAAAATTCTTGTGTTCCTATAACTGAGAATCATTCTACAACACACCCTCTGCTTGATACTTTTGCTGGTTAAAGGTGCTTGATTGCTGTGAAGTCCAGAGCTCTGTTTAAACAGTTTAAAGGCTCCAGTTTTGCATTTGGAATACTTTCTTCATGCCTGGGGGTTGAAAGCCCCTCCACATATCTTCTGAGTCTGTGGAAGCGAACAAAGAAAACACAGATAGACTTCTGGAATTTTGAAGGCTCTGGGAGCATATTAATTGGTGAAGCTGGACAGAAAGCACCACAGTCTAGTGAATCCCAGGGTCTCTGGGAGGAGAGACAGAGACTTTGCAGATGGACTAGGGGAAGGGGTGTCTCTGCCCCTTGACTAGAGTTGGGGGCTCTGCCCCTGGCAAAGCTGTAGTTGGAGCTGACCTTCCATCACCAATCCTGAAACTCAGGTAAAAGGACTTACTCGCAGAAAAGGTGGTCTTTGGGGAATGGTTCAGTGGGTAGAACACTATCTTCCGAAGGATACAAGCTCAACAGTGTGAGTTGGCTCCTTAGAGCCTATCTAAAGGTGGAAGAGAGAAGCATTAAGGCCACCAAGCTGTCCTCTGTCCTCCACATACAGTCATACAGCCCTACATATATATAGTCATAATAAAGACTAAATAGGAACTGCACCTCTCAGCTTTGTGCAGCTCTCTGGAGGCCTGGCTTCTACCCCAGCCTCCAAATGGAAGATCTGTCAAGGGTCTTCAAGGGTGGATGTGACAGCATAACAACCTTTCTTCCAGTTCACTGTAAAGAGAAGATGGCTGACTTAGAGCTTCGCAATTTCTTTTCCCAGAAACTTGATATGGGAAGTGTGGGAAAGGAAAGTGCATAAAACAAGACTAGTTATAAAAATGAAGATGAATGATAATCAGAGAGCAGATTTGGAAAATAGAAAAAAGAAATTCTCTTAGACCACAGCCAGGATATGAGAACAGAGGTGAGTTAGAGGGCTGGGGAGAGGCCACAGTGCCAAGAGCATCAATGTGAAGACCTGTGTTCAAATCCAAAGCATCCACACAAAGACAACCAGGGGTGGCAGTGCAGGTCTCTAATATAGAGTGGAGGCAGGAGGATAGCTGGGACTTACTAGCCACTACTCTAGCCTCAGGCTTAGTGAGAGACCCTCTCTTAAAGGATTAAGACAAGAGTGGCAGGACACATGGATGCCTTTGTATAAATACAGGCCTTGTACAACCACACGCCTTTGTACACATACAGCATACACACAAATAACAATAATAAATACATGTATATATGTATGTATATACATATATATATATGAGAAATAACAACAGACAGGTCAAATACAGAAGGAGAAGCAGACACATAATAGGAAAAAAGAAAGGACCCAGAACAGGGTATCACATAACACGCTGACCATGCATTGGTGTCAGACCTTAGCCTGGCCATATCCCTGTTCTGGAACTGGCTGAAACACTACAAGGCAGAAAGTCCTTCAGCAAAACACCTGCTCATGCTGAAAAGGAAACAAGGTGGAAGAAAAAGCCGCCATTAGAAGTGCTTCTTAGGTGTGGAGAGCTGCAGTCTCACAGAGACGGTCTCACCAGATGCTCCTTGCTAAGGGACCCACAGAGGAGAAGCTTCGCAGAGGGAATGTAATATGACACAGACTCAGTCTGCTCCTCCATAGAAATAAAGGCTTCCCCTAGGATAACCTCCAATGCCTGTTGAAATTTAAAAAGTTACCTTCCCTCCCACCCTGCAAATCCACTTGAATGGAAAGGAGACTAGCTGGTTTCGGGAACTCGTCATATCCCAGGAAGCGTTGCAAATGCCTTGCTTCCCTTACCAACTGCTTTCTCTTGCTTTGCTGGGAGCTGGGGTTTTATACTGTGTCTATTTTTAGAAGTGGTGCACAGTGGCTGCTGGGGCCAACTACTTCAGCGGGCTGAGGAGAACTTTACCCTGGGAGAGGCGTTCCATTCTATGACTTTGTCCTGAAGAACTCTCTAATTGAGATTGGGTGGTTTACAACCTCTAAGAACTAGATATCACTTCATGAGATAGATCAGGATACCAGGTTGTGTACTGGTCAGTCAGTAAAAAACTCATTGGAAAGTGATTGGGCTTGAAGATGGGCAAATCTCATTCAGACTTCTTCCTCTTCTTCTTCTTTCTCTTCTTCTTCTTCTCTTCCTCTTTCCTTTTCTTTGCTGAGATAAACAGCATCACATTGCTCAGGTGATGATGCATGGAAGATATGTCTAGATGTAGGTCAGTCATGATGCTTCACATACTGATATTTCATGAAAGCTCCCTAGAGTCTGTGCCATAACCTATAACCACATAGTTAAACTAGGGACATACTGGGCCCCAGAAAAGCCTTCCGCAATGCAAAGAGAGATGATTCTAGCTACCAGTGTTTGCATTTCCTTCTCCTATTCAAGGTAATAAGGATAATGCTGCTAAGCCCACTATAGCCCAAACCATTCTCCCCCGGCACACTTGTAGCTTTATACCTTCTTGCTGTGAGCCCTTGATGGCTTCCTGGTACAGGACAGACCAAACACATTTGAAAAGTCTCCATTGCTACTGAACACTTCTTCAATGCTGGGCCATCCCTGGGTATAGTTTCATTCCTCCAATGTCTCTATATCCACACACACACACACCCATTTACCACCCAAACTATACTATACAATGTTCCCCCTAAATGGGTGGTACTCAAGGCTGGAGAGACTCAGGGATCAGCCTTTAAGAGTGGGTTAGACTGTTCATAGCTGCCTATAACTCCAGACCCAGGGTTTCCTTGTGCCCTCCTGGCTTTACATTCCCACAACCACACATGCACATTTATATAATTTAAAATAAAAACACAGTGTTAATGGAGCTGGAGAGGTCACCTGTGTTTCAGAGCACTGACTGCTCTTCCGGAGGACACAGGTTCAATTTCTAACACCCATATGGCTCACAATCACCTGGAATTCCAGTTCCAGGGATCTGACACTCTCTTTTGGCCTCAAGGGACACTGTATGCACAAGGTATACAGATATACACATAAGCCAAACATCCACACACAAAATAATTTAAGAATTAAAAAAACAACACTACCAACAGAAAGAAAGAGAAAAGGAAGAGATTAGAAAATTTAATTTCTGCTTTCCTCAGCAAGAAGGTGGCTACCACAAGCCCCTGTTATGGAAAGCCAATGTCTCCCACTGTGTGTCTATATTTTTGAAATGAAGAATTCTCTTCTGGAGGAGCCCTATCAGACACAGGAAATCTTCAAATCTCAAGGCCAAGAAGCACAGGAAGTCACAAGACTCACTAAACTTCTCCCCAAAGCCATAGAACAGACAAAGAACTGGTATGGGAATGACTTCTCTTTGGTGGCGTTGCCTACAGGTTGTGCTCAGAGGTCCAGGCAGCAGCTTTTCTGAATCATCCATCACTCATGCTGGGGTGGGCTTCATGGTGAAGCAGCTGCCTTTGAGAAAGAGGCTCCTGTAAATAACTCCAGCAAGTGGTTTGGTTCACTGACATAGACAAACTCATGTGAAGCCATTTGTCATTATGTCATTATTATCTGTATGGAATGGATAGATATTTGTCCATGTGTGCTCAGAAAAAAATAATCAACCATAAAGCATTTCACAGAATTCTATCTTCTGAATTAGACCTACTTACATCCTTTTTGAGATTCCCTGCCCATAGGTCTGTCTGTCTTCAGAGAAAATCAGCCCAGATAGTTCCAGGCACACAAAGTGTTGAGGGCAATGTCCTTCCCATTTCCTACAACTCTAGATCTTCCCTGGCTAACGCTGTCTGGATCTGTATGAGCTTCTACATCCGACTGGGCACCACATCAGTGATGTTCTCCCTCCATAACAGCCTTCCACACCAGCCTCTCCTCACAGGAGTGTCTCATGACTCCCCTAGTGTGCCCTGTTGTAGGTTTGGGGCACTCACCCACCTGATTCCACCCTCTTCTTATATATGGGATACTGGTGTGTGCAGATGTAATCAAGATCTCATCCCGTTTCCCTTTTAGTGAGCCCCTTTGTCCTTTGGCACTCCAAAGTTTGCTCCCATTGTCAAAGCTGAGCTTCAGGGTCATCTCTCCTCTGCTCTTGCCAGCACATCTGGAACTCTTTGCTGATCCTGAACATCCTTCAATCACTGCAGCTTTCTGTTTTACCTCCCCCCCCCCGCCGCCCCTGCCTCTCCAGATGGATGTCTCTAATGGCATTTATTTCACAGGTCTTCCTACTTCTTCCTGAGAAACCAGTCACCCCTTTCCCACAACACTCCCTTTGTACTGTTTTGTTCAAGGGAATCAAAATGCTCCTTGCCTTGCCTATATTGATAATTCTGGCAAGTGCCTTGTATATTTTGTGTGTGTGCTTATGTGGGAGGAGTATGTATATATACAAATGAGCACACTGTGGAGATCAGAGGCAAGCCTCAGGCATGGCTCCTCAGGGGCCACCCACCATGTTTTTAAGTCAGAATCTCTCACTGAGTTTTAGGGCTACCTGGTAGGCTAGGATGGGTGGGCAGTGAGCCCCAGAGATTCTCTCATGTCCACCTTCCTTATAGTGAGATTGTAAGATAATGCCATCCCATCCACATTTTAACATGGATGCTGGAGATGAAACTTATTTCCTCCTGCTTATGTGGTAAGCACTTTATCATTGGTTCTGATTTTGTTTTTGTTGCCGTGATAAAAGTCCTAACCAAAAGCAACTAAGAAAGAAAGTGTTCGTTTGGCTAAGTATTTACTTGAAGTCAAGACAGGAACCCCATCAAGCCACCAGCTGCCTCACGTCCTCATTCAAGGAGAAGCATGTGCATGCACACTGCCTTCTTACCTACTTGTTTGGTTCCTGGTTGTTACATAGTTCAGGACTTCCTGCTTAGAGAATGGTGTTGCTCACAATGGGCTACCACCTTCTATCAAGTAATAATCCAGACAATCCTCTAAGATACATCACTGGCTAATCTGGACTATGCAATTCTTCATTTGAAGTTGTCTTCTTAGGTAATTATAAGTTGTGACAAGGTAACATTTAGACTAAATAGTATACTGAATTATCTTCTCAGCCCCTTTTACAGACTTTTCAACTTCAGTAACCAAACAGAATACTTAGCAATAAAAGATACTACATGTTAATAACTAGGAGATAAAAATTTTGAAATTAAAACTATTTTGCTCTACTTTTATGGCTCAACATGTTTACTCTTGACTTGTAGCTACTGCTCTCCTGTAAACCCCTGTATGGTATATTCTAGAACCTACCCTCTACCATAACTCTAGAATCAAGTTTTAAGTCATTCTCAGTGTTAACCCTTCTTCCTGAGTCAGCTGGTCAGAGTCTCACAGAAAGGGCCTCACCTTACATTTCCTTTCTGCCTCTCACACTGCCAGCACGTGAGGTACAGAGTTTAGGCACAATAAAGATTTATTGACCTGCTTACTTGAGATATAGAAAGAGAAACCTTACAAACAATAGAAATTCAACCAGAGGCTCATTCTTGCAACTATAAAATGTTTATTGTGGAGTAAGAATTCACTGTACTCACAAGAGGACTGTTGAATCATCACCTTCAAATTTTCTGAGTATATGTAGCAACCCTTGTCTTAGCCTAGACAATCTTCCTGCTTTAATTGGTAATTTTTTTACTATTATCCAGTATCTTTTTAAGTTCTGGCCAATGAAACTCAGGCCTCACACACGTGAGGTACATCATGTCACTGAGCTACAAGTCCAGCTTGTTTTTCACTCTGAGTTGCCTAAACAGGATTGGATCCAACCTGTAGTCCAGGCTGGTTTAACCATATAATCCTCCCACCTCCATCTCTCTAATGGAGTGGCTGACATTACAGGTCTGTTCCACCACGCCCTGCTACTTTTCAGTGACTATTTGTTGACAATTACTACCCTGTAAGTTCTTGGGCTGGTGGCTGGAGAGTTAACACCTCACCCCTCACCGTCAGCAGCATTGGCAGAGCCCTGTGTCTCAGAGTGTGTCACTGGTTCTCAGTTGGCCAGTAGATACTGACAGCTTTATTGAGACTTGCAAGGGCCCATTATGATGGCACAGCTTTGTCTAAGTAGATATTACTTAAAACCAGCCTGTTAACACAAATGGACACTGTGCACATTGCTTATAGAATTGAATGGTTTTCACCAGTACTTTATTTTGGGTGCATGAGAACTCACCCATCTCATTAAGCCCAGTCACTGTCCCTCCTGCTCTCAGACAAGAATAAAATCCCTGAAAAAGGCCCATGACCTCATAACTGACAGGTCTTCATGGTAGAGATGAACTGACGACCCGAGATAACACTATTCTATGACATGCTCTACACTGATACACAGGCTCCTTGTCTGCGCTTCCCAGTGTGGTCACATCTGGAATATGGCATGTGGGATTGAAGAACTGACTATTTTATTTTGTTTTAATTAATTTCCACAGAAACAGCTGCATGTGACTCCTGGCTGTCATTTAGAATGAAGCAGCTCTGGAAGAAGGGAGCCGGTTTCTAGAAAGTCACTACGGTAAATATTAAAACCATACCCCCTGCAGTCTTTGCTTTTCTGTCACCACAGAAGAATGGAATAAAAGACATTTCTGCTGCCACAGGCCAATGAACCACAGGCATCCCTTCCAAGTATTTGCTCCCACCTTCCATATTTACCTTAGGCGTGAGTACTGAAATGTTGGAATGTTAGGTGTTTGCTAAACAATGCGTTTTCTTGTTTATTTCCGTGGTTGCCAGGTGATTGCTGCCTGCAAGCCCTCTCAGTGCAGCCAGTGACTTTAACAGACCTGGTTCTTACTGTTAATCCAAAGGTTTATTCAAGGAAAAGAACTAGCTACAAAGCACAAAGGAGAACATGGCTTTACATGGCTGACGTTTGTCACTACAAAAATGATTACATCACTTTGTTTCAGGTAAAAGAAAATATATGCTATACCCACAGGGAAGTTTTGTGTCTTTTTATCTTTGAATGTGTGAGATAAATGTGTATATGTATGGTTTTCCATGCTCATGTATGTGAGTGGGGGCATGTGTATGTCATGGTATGCACATGGCAGGCAGATGTCAGTCCTCACCTCCTACCTTTCATGAGGCAGGGCCTTTTGCTGTTCCTTGTTGTGTACATTAGGCTTGATGGCTGATGGCCTCTGGGTTTCTCCCATTTCACTGTAGAATCACTGAGATTATAGACAAGCAGTACCGGGTCTAGCTTTATGTAAGTTCTAGTGATCTAAACTCTGGCATTCGTGATTGAGGGGCAAGTACTTCATTCACAGAGCATCTCCATAACTCCTCTCCCATGTTATTGAAGGAATGTCTTCCATTTAGGGACAGAGCTGCCAATCAAAGTGGCTTTGCTATGCACCCATAAGAATTCATACACAAGTATATTCTGAACACCAAGATTGGGTATGGGAATATATCTTTCCAATAGGATTTCACCTTGGCAGAAATAAAAGCCACTTTCCTTGAGATTTCCCAAAGGAAGCCATAGCATCTCCAAAGGCTTGAATGATAAAACGTTAATAGATGACATATCATATTTATGATTTTATCAGTGAATAATTAGCTATGACATGCTGACAACTCAAGGTACAAGATAAAGACTTTGCAAAAGACAGTACACCCTTAAAAGAATAAGGGTCAGAAAGAAACCTTTCATCAGCAAGAAAAATTGCTGAAGCTGTTATTCACCAAATAATGCCAGAACTATTGGGTCTTCACCCTCTTAGTCTTTGATTACACTGGAAATTTCAATTCAAACTTAAAGAAATGATAAACAACTAAAAAGAAATGAAGACCTTCAACTCATTCAAGACAATTGTGCCTATAGTCAGGAGAGAAGAAATCCGATTTTAACATTATTGCTGAAAAATTATATAAAACAATAATTTTCAGATACTGAGAATAGACAATATAAGATTTATATACAGTCTACCAGTCTCTTTGTTGTGTGAACAATGGACTTTGTAATTTGAGCAGGTTGAAACAGCTAGAATTTTAGGTAGACAAGAGATAGGAAGATGTGTGTGTGTAGATGATGGATAGATGGATGTGTAGATAGATAATACATATCTATAGACAGACAGAAAGACAAGGTAGGCGACAGATAGGTAGGTAGGTGAGTAGGTCAATAGAAATAATAGACAGAAACATGTATGATATATAGATAGATAAATAGGTTGATTAACTATAGATGATATTTATACACAAACAGATTATATATAGATAGACAGGTAATACTTAAATATGCAATAGATAATAAATACATGATAGATCAGATGGATAAAGAGATAGATAGATAGATAGATAGATAGATAGATAGATAGATAGACAGATAGATAGACAGATAGGTAGGTAGGTAGGTAGGTAGGTAGGTAGGTAGGTAGGTAAGTAGATAATTATAGTACAAGGTAATACTACAGACATACCCTCTTAAATCTTTGGCTAAGTCCAGCCTTGCAGTGCTCACTTGCAGAGACTATTAAATACAGGAACAGAACTGAAATGAATGGGAGAAACAACTCCAGGCCCCACACTGTAGTGGTGAGAGTCTGTGTTCCCTGTGTTAGAGCAAGAGAGGACCCAGTACACATGCATTGGGTAGAGTTCTCCCAGGACAGTACTCCACAAATGTGGCCAAAATAACTAGACAAATCCATTTCAATTATTTAACTTTCAATAGAGAATGAGGCCTGATTCTCCTTAAAGGAATACAACAAAACACAGTACCCAACATTGGATCTGGAAGCCAAAATACACTTGGTATGCCCCATTGGCTAGATGCAGCTCATGATGGGTGTGGAGAGGGCAACCAGTCAATATAAACTCACAGGTAAATACAATTATTAAAGTAGTGTACAGGAACATTAAAATTACTCTCAAATTTACATATACACTTACAAAGATAGAAGCAAACTGATAAGAAATTCAACAGCTCACACAGACAGCAATGAACTTGAAAGCTACAAATGATCAAAGCCACAGGTGAAGAAACCAATGACCTAGACGGTCTTGAGTCTGTTACATACACCACTTTGTAAAAGGAAAGAAATATTCCCGTTTAAAAAATTGCTCTAGGAAAGATCTCTCTACTGATGAATTCTGTCAAACTCCTATGGAAAGAATAATAAAAATTACATTAAAATCTAACTCACAAAAAAAAAAGAAGAGGCACATTTCAACTCATTTCTATAAGAAAACCAGACAAAGAAAGCTAAGTAAAGGTACGAATCAATATTCTTCATGAACAGGTTCACAAAAGACTTCAACAAAATTGTAATAAATCAGATCTAGAAATCATAAAAATAATAATATGTATTGCAAAAAGGCTATTTCAATGCTGGCTTAATATTTGAAAATGAGTTCATGTATCTCACAATAGAAGGAAGAGGAGGGACTGGAGAGGTGGCTCGGGGGATAAGAGCTGGTTTCACTTTTGCACAGATCCTGAGTTCAGTACCCAGCATCCACAGTGGGAGGCTCACAACCCCCCATAACTCTCGGTCCAGGGGCTCTGCCACCCTCCTCTGGCTTCCAACAATACTACACTCATATGCACAATCCCCTACTAAACACATATATACACATAGTTAAAAATACAAATATAATCTTAAAGAATTAAGAAAAATTCAGAGAATAAGAAAAGGAGAAATGCAGGGAGGGGGAAAAACAGTTTTTGAACCAAACATGAAGTGAGCTTGATGGGAATACAGGCTTAAAGCTATAAAATTTCTGAACCAAAGACAGAAAGATAATCTTAGTGGCCCAGAATGAAACAAACTTTTCTATATAAAAATGCTCAAATTATGTTGGCATATGGATTCTGTGCTTTCAAGACAGTTTGGATATGTCTGTCACCCAGAAGTGTTGAGCCACTGTACCAACTGGAGTGGCTTTCCAAGATCTTTAGGTCATGAAGACAGTACCCCCAGAAAGGGGCTGCATACCTCTCTGTACACAGTAGCTCCTGCTCCCCAGTGTCACATTGTGACAAAGTCAGATGGTACCAACTTGCTGTTTGACATTTCATCCACCAGGTTTCCAGGCCAAATAAACCTCCTTTATTTATATACAGCCCAGTGGTTATTTTATCACACAAGGCAAATTATGACAGCAGACTTTACCAGAGTGGCGGAACTCTGTCTTCAAGTGGTTCTGGTAATGAAAATGAGTAGTTCAACTGCAGGCTCATAAACTATTTGAAAACTATTTAGCCATTGAAAATGTCTTTCAATATCAAAATGATTTAAAACTCTACCTACAGTAAAAAGACAAAAGGAACAAAATATTTAAGTAGATGTTTCACCAAACATGATGATATCACTTGTTGCTGGAAAAACACTGCTCAGTGCTGAAGGAGATAAAGAAAGTCTGGTCAGATGTTGATAGCCACGTTGAAACAATCTGACAGTTTTTGAAAGTAGGAATAATTTGACTAAAAAAATTCCACCTGTAGTATTGCACAAATTCTATTTGGTATTATAATAAAAACTCAGAACCAAAGATTGGAGAAAAGCTGAAATAGCAGAGAAACAGGAAAAAAAAAAAAACACAGCCAATTCTCACCTAACCAACTCTTCAGCCAACAAATCCTCTGTCTCCAACCTCTCCTCGGCGGACAAAGGACATGACAGAAGAAGCTAAAATCCTCCCTTCTCTCCCTCAGCCCAGCTATCTTATTTCCTGATTCAACTTTTCTAGAGCTAGGATTAAAGGTATATGCCACCACTGCCTGACTCTGTTAGGCTTTGAACTCACAGAGATCCAGATGGATCGATGCTTCCCTAGTGATGGAATTAAAGGCATGAGTTACCACTCCCTGACCTTCATGTCTTGGCTCTATGAATGACTTTGTCCTCTGATATCCCAGAATATTTTCATTAAATATATAATATGTCATTATACTGTAGCATTACCCAGGAGGAAAAAAACACTCAACACAAAAAGCTTGTATTTTTTGGCAGCCTCATTACTAATACCCAAAGGCTGTGGAATTGTCCAAGTGCCCACTTTTGAATTTATAAACAAATTATAGCATTTTTTTTTACAATGGAATACTACTGGGCAGTAGAAGAGAATTAACTGCAGGTAAATGTGCCAATGCAGATGAACTTAAAAGCATTTAGAAATCACACACAAAGGACAGTATGAAGTCTAACTTAATTCACACGCTTTTTTCTTAAACCATGCTGAGGATTGAACTCCTGGCTTTGCACATGCTAGATAAGTGTTCTACCACTATGCTACACCTCATAGCATCTTCTGAAGACAAAACTGCAGAGCTAGAATGAAGGATTGGAGGCTTCAGAGAGGCGGAAGCTGTCTGGGAGGACTTTCTGGGGTAATGGCATGCTCTGTATGACAATTGTAGTAGTGGTGTCATGGCCTGTCTACATGTCTGTGCAAATTCATTGACGTATACACATAATGGAATTTTACTATACATAAATTATATTTCAATAAATAGACATTTTGATCATAGGGTGTAAGGCATATCATAATTCCTACTAAGAGGAAAATCAAAAGATAATTTCAGCTATATGAACTTGTAATCATGCTTTCCACTGGAAATTCATCCATGCAGTTTCAGAACAGCTTGCCACAGCAATTGCACATGGAAATGTGCTGGGGAGTGATTCTCTGCTGTTTCTTTTGATTTTTAAATTGTGTAAGTAAGCAGCTTATTCAAAGGATAGAGGAGATCCTTGATGAATCCCATTCAACAATTTGTTTTTACAAGTGAGAAATCTAAGACCCAGTGTGCAATGTCCTCTCCAGCATTACATGGTTAGTGCCAGAGCCCCACCCGAGCTCCAGAGTCCTATCCAAAAGACAAGGACAACACAGGATCATAGCCCAGAGCAAGCTTCAGTAGATGGGAGTTTCAGTTTCTGTTTTTCCTCTGTGCTGAATGGTTTCTCATCAGCATCCAGACACTCGGAGTTCTGTTTGAATGCTGGCCTAGTGTCCCAGAGTGTACCAAGAAATGAGCCTTCCAACAGCAAACTCAATTACACTTCCCACAACAAACACAGGCCAATTCAGCTCAGCAAGTTTTTCCCAGACCCCACTATAGGCCAGATTCTGCTAACTGTTCTGGTTATACAGGAGCAAGATATGGCCTTCATTGTGGAAGTTTCTACCTGGGGAACTGAGAAGACCCAACCAACCAGACCATGTCAATCTGTAGTGACAAGCACTATGACAAAGATAAGAGTCAAGGAAAGTTCCCTCAGGATTGCCCTGAGGGTTGGAGATATCTTCTCAGGAAATATGAATCTGGAAAGCAGAGGAAGGGTTGACCAGATAGAGGAAATGAGTGTATGTATTGGGCAGTGGGCTTGTCAATGTTTCCTCATAGAAGGGGGCTGGGAAATATCATCAGACCCTATTCGATGTCACAGACACTCAGCTCCTTCTGATGCTCTCCAGCCGGCTGTTTGAAACTCTGTCAGAGCTGCCTATGGTCTTTAGAAAATATATAAAAAGTGAATCTGAAATGACATAACAAAGATGTAAAAAAGTCACCATTAAGGCTCAGGTGGGACTGTCTAAGGCTGTAGTGTTTGACATCACTCATGCTCATGTGAGTGACCCTTCAGCCATATTCCTATAAGAACAAAGGACCTAAGGGCTTAGCAGTGTACTTGGGTGGAATAGTTCCTTCTATCTGTTGCCAGGACCTATCTAAGATGAGCAGTTGCATGATTGGATCTCTTCAGGACAATTTCACCCAACATTTAGCAATATCAAGATTGCTAGGTTGGAACATTTATTTCAGAGTCTCTCACCATCTTCATTTTGAGAACTAATATAATTCCCATGTGCTGACTTGAGGAATACTTCCTTTTACTCCTTTGAAGCAAATTCACAGGATGACAGAAAGGTTTAGAGCAAACAAGTAACAGGAAAGACGGAGTAGGTTGTACAACAGATGCTCTACTCCTTCTCATATGAGCACCAGATGAGAGCATGGATGTACGGAAAAAAAGAATATATCCAGTTGGCAAATATGATTTCTGCAAGAGCTTTCTGAGGTCACGTGACAGAACATTTTTCACAGAGCTTTGGAATGTTCTTGAACCTTCTGCAGCATACAGATGACCACTCAACCTCCCAAGCCCCAGGGGTCAACATAAAGGAAAGCACCTTTAACAAAACCCTAGAAGGCCAGCTTGCCACAGACAGCTGTGTCAAAGACTCCAGAGTTATCTGGTTTGTTCTTTCCACAGTGTCGGAATTCTATGACTTCTTTGACTGGTGGAACTGATTTTCAAAGCAAAGCAATTCACATGGGCCCCATGGAAATGGCTTTGAATGAGAATGGGTCTGGATGGAGTGCTCAACACTGTAATTAAGATGAAATTATAGAATGGATAGTGATCTGTTGACATCAGCCCATTGATTCATTTCTACATGCTTCATTGGTTCTGTGTAAAGACAAGGGCTCAGGAGACAAGCCCTGGTTTACGTAATCTTAATGTTTCCAAGAACTTACTTGCAATAGCCTTAGTGGCAACATTAGAGCTGAATGTTCTTCCTCATCATCAAACAGAAACACCTTCCAGATATCAAAGGACTGCTCTGGCTATTCCAGACCTAGCCAGGCACATATTTTTATACTAAAATAACAATAGTTGATAGTTTTGTGCTGATGTCATTCATTTCCCATCAATAAGAAGTAATCCCAACACACAGAAGTAATCTATAAAACAGTATTACACAAGCTAGCTAGCTTTTACTGAAACATTCTATGTGTATAAAGCCAAGCACATAAATATTTGGACATATCCAGATAGTGAGTTGACAGTTTTAATTGGTAACAGTTTTAATTGCACACAGGTATTTACAATGAAATCTCTGAATGAATCTTAGACATGAATCAAGATAGATACCTTGGTCCTGTTCTGAGTGGCAAGTGGAAATTCATGTAGTTCTATTGCCTGTTGTCTGATACAGGGCTTTGCTAATGACTCCCTCCCCCAAAAAATTTCTATTACTCTTGCTGACTTCCAGGATAAACTCCAAGTTCCTTAGTTGGTAGGCAAAGTGACATATTTCTTCATCTTCAGCTTCTGGCACTTCCATGGGCTTCTGCCCACCCAGCCACATGAATCTGATTGTATCCCTGGGTGCCTATGCTATGCCTAGCTAATGTTATCCCTCTCCAGCCCTGGCTAAGCTGGGATTCAGCATCCCGGTCCAGCTTCCTCTCCCTCACTGGCCACCCAGGGTTTTATAGCTTCTACCCTGTAATGATAAGCCTTGTTCATCTTAAAGACAAATGAGTTCAGCGAGTTGCTCATGAAAATTCCTGGGTGCTCAAGAGACCTAATCTCATCAGGCATTGGCCAAGAAAAGAGCCCTACAACTTCCTATAGCAGGAGAGAAGAAAAGCCTATGGACCAATGTGTTCTTTCAACACAAAAAGCAAGTATTCATTCACAATATTCATACTTTTTTTTCCACTTCACATTATATCAATGTAGTACATTAAAAAAATACATGTGCAATATAAAATATGTAAAGGTTACTATTTAAGAAGATTTGGTGAAAAGTAAATATTGCTGAGTATTTAACGCCAATTCTAACATTCTAAGACCACATATAGTAGGTTGAGTAGCTTATCTTGAATCCCATGACCTTTGATATCACAACAAGCTCCTGATATGATTGAGCCTCAATAAAATAATTGTTGAACATTTCTTTATTATTATTAGGCTATGGCAAAGAAAACTATTTCATAATGCTTACAATCTTGAGTCCAGTTATGATATAAATCAGTTCTTTAGAAAAACGAATCTAGAGCCGTGGATGGTGGCACATGGTTGTGAACCCAGCACTTAGGAGTAGAGACAGAAAGATCTGGAGTCCAGGCTATCCTCAGATACATAATGAGTTTGAGGCTATCCTGGGCTACATGAAACTGTCTGAACAACAACACAAACTAGTCCCTCTAAAAACCAAAATTAAAGGATAGGAAAATTCCCTTAAATGAGTGGCTGGAATCCCACCTTGCCACTGACTAGAAGCTCTGGACTGTGAGTCTCAAAGGCACTAAATAAGGCTGTCTCTTATGCCATCCAGCTTCAGGACAACTATTTACATTTTCTATAAAAAAAAATTTAGTGCTACTCAACTGTGGTTCTTCCACAAAATGTGTGTCTCTCCATATCATTTTTGAAAGAGACGGGATTCACGTGAGCAGAACAGGATTTGTGGGTTTATGTCAGTCTTTCCAACCACATCCAAATCTAGAGATAATCACTGTCATCATTCTCCTGGAGTGGTTGATCTAAGGTTCCCTCTGTGGACACAGCTGATAAACAGCTAGGACTATGCACCTTGGAACAAAGACCATAAGAGCTGGAGTAGATTTCATTCCAAATATAAGAAAATTTGGGCCCAGGAATATTTCATAGCACACTATTAACACAGAATAATAGACCAGTGTCTAATATTTTCCATAATATTATGCCCTCATAGTAGAATAAAACAATAATATAGTTACTCAGCATTTATAGTGACAAGTATTATCTTTAAATAAATTATTTTCATAAGGTTCAAATTTAGTGCAATAAATAATTCCATCCCTGTATAGTGGCACTTGCTGTGTGTCGACAAGATACTGAGTACTTTACATGCATTATCTTATATATTATTTAGCACATCCCTGAGGCATGTTTCAGTATAGCATTCATTTTGCCAATGAGCAAACTGAAATGGAGGGAAATTAAGAATTCAATAAAAATTAATTTGCAAGCTGAGGATGTAGTGAGCAGGTAGAATGCATGCACAAAATCCTGGTTTCCATCCCCAACACTGCATAAAACCAGGCATGGTAGTGCCTTCCTGTAATTCCAGCACTCAGGAGGTAGAGACTGGGAAATCAGAAGTTCAAGGCCATTCTCAGCTACATAGCAAGTTGGAGGCCAGCCTGAGCTACATGAGACTTCTGTCTTTCAGATAATTAATTTTTGAAGACATGCTTCTCCTGATTAATGACATTGGTGTTACATATGAGAAATGGTGTGTATTTGTGCCATTTTCCTTTGTAATAATCATTATCAAATTACTGTTTTTCTTAGCATGAAACAAAATACAAGAATGTTTTTCTTAAGCCTTTCCCCTGTTCCTGCTCTGACACACACATACAGAGATCAGCTGGAAAAGTCCACTCCCTCAGTCATTCATCCCCTGAGAGGAGTCTATGGATGAAATGGAATGAGTACCCCCATTCCCTTGGTAGCTAAAGCCTCTAGAGTTAACATTGGCATTTCTGTTCTTTAAGCCCTACATAAAGTCCATCAGCAAATCCCTAGGGCTCCTTCTTCTGGCCAGTTCTGTTTCCTCTCTGTCTCAAGAGACTAATACAACCTCAACCCCCCATTTTAACTTCCCCATATACAGTCTGTTTTGATAAAAGAACCCCTAGGTATCCTGGTGGAAAGGTCCAAAGATTTCCTGGATCACTGAGTTCCAGTGAAAGTTCCAGTGCCCAAGGGCTGACACAGCCTAGCTACTCATCTCTAGCCTCATCACCACATCCATCTGCTCCTCCACCCCAGCCAGCTATATTGCTTTCTCCCTTCCCTTCTCAATACTAGCTCTATGGGAAGCTGAATGATGGTCACAACTATATCCATGCTAATCCCCAGAAGCAGTGACTGTTACTTAATGTGGTAACATGAACTTGTAGATAAAACTAAGCTGAGGCTTTTTAAATGACACTAGCTTAGGTCATTATTAGGTCCAATCTAATAATGCTTCTCTTACCAGAGGGTTGTAAGAGAAAAAGGAGGAAGAAGAGAAGGAGGAGAAGGATGTCAAAAGTCTAGCCTGTGGCCTCTTTATAAGATAACATTACTAAGACATAACAACAACTGGAGTCCAACATTTGCCTTAGAGCCGGAGAAACCCTTGTCACTGCCAGGCAGCAACTCCCCCCCCCCATTGTTAGTAGTAGACACCATGGTTTTTTTCCTGCTACTTCTGTTTGATTCCAGCCCAAAGCCAGACCAAAGGATAATTTCCACAGGGATCAGCACTTTGCCAGATTTACAAATCATGTCTTGATGGACCAGTGATGATGGCAATGATCCTCCCTGACTTGCTGCATGAAATCACTTGGATTACTCTGTCTTAGAAGAAATATATCTCGTTTCCATTTCTTAAGAAGTGAATTTGACTGTTGTGATGTCATTTTGATGTGGACACATTGATGGGATGGTGGTTTAATGTCCCCTTCTCCACAGAGCCTCTACCAGTTCCCCCCCCCCCCGTCCAGCTTAGCTTCTCCCCTGGAACACACACAGCACTCTGCTTCCCAGTCCCTTACAACATGTCCACTGCCCCCATCCTGCATCTTACAACATGATGTTCATTTCTCAACAGCCAATGCCATGTCTTCCACATTGCTTTTCCCCCAGAGGCCTGGCATGGTACCACCCAGCTATGAAGGGAGTTCCATGTGATTTTTTAAAAGGTAGATTGAGGGAGATATAAAACACATAATACACAAAAGAAAGTACAAAACGTCTATTAAAGTGTTCAATTGACAAAGTTCATTTAGTTAGAAGTATACTGGAAACTATAAAGGAGAGAGATTATCATGGAATGGGGGTTTAATAGCTTCAAATTATTTTCAAACAAGGCCTCATGTAGCCTAGATTAACCTGAAACTATGTAGCCGAGGATGACCTTGGACTTCTGAGATTCTTAGCTCTACCTTCCTGTACTAAGATTAGATTTCCACCAGCACTGGGAGTTTTATATGATACTTTATATGATAGGGGTAAGGTGTATATGATTACAAGCACTCTACCAATCAAAGTACACTTCTAGTCTAAGAGTAACCATTTCTGTTTCTCATGTGTATCTATGTGCATGGTGCATGTTTTGGGTGCATGCATGTGCTGCGTGGCTGACATCAGCAGTCTTTTGGATTGCTTTCTGCCTTATTCATTGAGACAGAGTGTCTCAGTTGAACACAGAGCTTGACAGCTCAGCCAATCTTGATAACCAGTTTCTCCACGGATTCCCTGTCTCTGTCTCGTGAGCACTGGAATTATAGCTGGACTGCCCCACCCACCTATCATTTCCATGAATTCTGGAGATGTGAACTCCATCCCTAACACCTGAGCAGTTGGATTTAACCACCAAGTCATCTGCCTAGCCTTAGGATTCATTTTTATTAGTAAGAAATAGCAATATACACAAATGTTGGTGGGGTTGTGGAGAAGAGGGGTCTACTGTATTGATTTGTTTAACTCTGAATAACTTCATATATTGGTACTATTCATAATTGTAACCCTTATGATAATATCAAATACAAAGGTCACCAAATGCTTTTGTTTTGGTATCATAGGCATTAAATATTAACACATGGTTGGCATCTTGATGCTTCTGAAATTATTTTATATCATCAGATCTTGAGTTTTATTTATGTTGACAGAGCAGACACAATGACTGGCACAGCAGTCATTACTAGCCGAGTATCTGAATTATGTGTGACCTCCAGAAATGCAAAGACAGACCTGAAGGGAGATGGCTTTCTCTCGCTGGCTTTTGTTTCAGTTTTTTAAAAAATCATGTTGACATAGGAAATTTAACCAAGTAGGAAAAGGCAGTTAATGCCTACCATGAATGTAAAGATTTGAGCAGCAATTTCTGGTCACTCATTTAAACTCTTAGAAATATGTTTTTTCTATGGTTTATAAAAGTCAATGTTTAAACACAAATTTTAAATGGACTTTCCAATTTGGATCATTTTAAGAAGTCCTGAAGCTATTCCAAATGATCAGTTTAATCATCACTGCTCTGGGAAATGGATAGCGACTCACTCGCTAGGACATCATACATTGCTGCTTTTCCCCAGAGCAAAACAAAACACTGAACACCTGACCCTGCCTGGATGTGCCTGTCAGAGGCTGCCCTTACCTTTACATACAGGAAAATCTCAGGGCTGCAGGAAGCTGTTTGATTTTCTTCCAAACCAACAGCAGAAGCAGGGCAGGTAGGGGAGCCCCGGCTGGTGGAAAAGCCCTTGCTGTGTTGAATGGAGAAACTTGGTGAAGAAGGCAAATCAGCCTTGATCATTCTTCCATTCTCCTGAAGCTCCCATGAGAGATGCTCTGTGTCCTGGCTTGGTGAATGTGTGTTCCCGATAGAGATAGCCCTGACCTCCTGGCACTCAGAAAACACCTCATCAGGCTTTTCTGCTTCTGGCTCTGAGGAGGCTGAAGTGGCTTCTTCATTTTTCAAGACAGACATTAACAAAGAATCACATTCCTGCCTTTCTAACCTAGTGGTATACAGATAATTTTCAATTCCTGAGTCTTCATGGATTCTGTCATATAAAGGACCATCGTTTTCTTCCAGCTGGTCTGGATCCTCATCTTCTCTCTTCTTTTGGATTGTGTCATAGATACTGCTGTAGTCCTCATCACTCATGTTGCTTGGTCTAGCAGTTCCTTTCCCAGGCAGAGCCCAGTAGAAATACCTAAGGAAAGGGCCAGAGAATGATGCTTCTCCACCACACAGAGGAATCAATGGGCTTTTGAAGTGCAGCCCTTGGCACCACTATCAGTGACAGGTCTCTAGCAATCATTTACTGGAGATTTAATAAGCAAACCACAGTTCCACTGGATGGAAGATAAAGTTCACCCGCTCAGTTAACTTCTTCACTGCTGAAGACACTTCAGCTAGACCCCGTGGTTGTCCCAACAACTCTGAGAAGTCAAAGTATCAACCCAGTCCAAGCTGAAATTCTGGACATCTAGCCCTCTGCTGCTATCACTCTAACTTTGACCCATACAAAAAAAAAACCCCACATGTTAGTGGATAGCTATGTATTCTTACAGCTGAGCCCACACAATGATTGTTTGCAAATTGATGCTCTATGTCATGATTTTCACACAGCCAAGTGAAGTAACCAATTTTATTTACAATTCTTATCTGGAAACACCAGTAGGTCATTAAATGGCTGGAGGAAAAGAAGATAAATGCCTGTGGATCCATCAATACAGACCACACGAAGTGAGATTCAAACATCTGTGGGTTTGGTTTGGATCCTGCACCCTCACATTGAACATGGTTGTTCATAGTCAACAGATAGTCACTAAGATATTCTCATACACAGGATTCAGAACTGAGCAGTAAACAAAAGATAAAATACATATCCTGGGAACAAAAAAATAATCCCTAGTGGATATAGAAAAACTATACGAGGTGTTTGATACAGTTGACCTTAGCCTGGGCTATGGCCTAAAGAGCTCTATGTGTAAGGCTGCACCAAGGATGTCATCTATAGATGCTGCTCATATTCCTGTGTACAGTCTTTGTCCTGTCTGGTGTTCTGTTCTACTAAGGCCTGTTGCTCTACAGCATACCATTTGTGCCTCTTTCTGAAGTAAAATCCATATGAGTTGTAAATGAATTCTAATGCCCAGAAGTCATGTGAAAAGTGACAAGCATTGCAATCCTGAGGGAAGGGCTTTAGAGCATTTGGTTAGGGTATGTTATAGCAACACCATCTGATATCCTTAGACTTCTAAGGAATCCAGAGCAAATCTGGCTTTGAGCAAAGGTAAGGGCTGGATAAGGGGAATGAAGCCAGAGATAGATCTTATAGAATAATGATGTTAATTCTTTTGTTTATTGAGACAAGGGCTTACTATGTGGCCCTCAATGATTTGGAATATTTGTTTGCACTGTGAAGATGTGTCTTTGCCGAGGTACCTTCAGATTGGTTTAATAACAAGCTAGGTCAATAGCTAGGCAGGAGGTATAAGCGGGACTTCTGGGCAGAGAGAGGAAATGGGAAGAGATAATGGGGAGCAGAGGAGGCATCAGGAGACATGGAAAGGAAATAGGTGGTGCAAGAGGGAAGAGAAGTAATGCCACATGATAGAATGTAGATTAACATAAATGGGTTAATCTAAGCTATAAGAGGTAGTTAGGAACAAACCTAAGCAGGGATACACGGCAACTGGTGTCACTGCATCCACAAGAACAAGAAGAGCGTTGATTTTTGATGCTTGCCTGGCATTTTTTTGATTTTTGATGCTTGCCTGGCATTTTTTTTATATTCCTTTTATTTGGTCAGATATACCAGTTCCTTGGATGATGCCACCCAGATGCAGTGTGGCATCAGTTAAATTGATTTGAAACATACTCACAGACATGTCTAGATATATGTCTCCTACTAATTCCAAATTCAGTTGAATTGACAGTGCATACTGAATTATTGCTGCCTGTTACCGGAGTCTCACAGGGACTCTGGGATGTATATCCAAGTCTGTTTAAGTTCAGGATCCAAGGTCACATAGATAGTGTTTCTCATCTAAAGACATTCTTGTCATGATATTTAGTCATAGACTATAAAATGAAAAAAAGCATTCTTTTGAAGAACAAGCTGGATCATGTCACTTTCTGCTGCCATCAACAATTGTTCCCCAATTTGGACTAGTACAATCTAATCGCTCACATGATTTTCATGAACTAAATCCCTCTCCCATGTCTATTATTATTGATCACCATCAATCCTACTCTAAACAATCTGGCTTTGTTGACAATATTGGAACACTTCAAAAGACAAACACGTGAGAACCTTTATATTCTCTGTTGTTTCTAATTGGGACATATTTCTTAATTATTTACAATCAATTCCTCTAGCCCCTACAGATTCTGCTTAGGTGTCCCCTTCTCAAGAAGCTGCCTTTGACCATTCTGCTACAACTAGAACAAAGTCCATATCAGCTTTTCCCATCACTGTAGATCTAAAGCCTATTATATGTCTGACACACCCAAGGGATTATTAAAGATTTGCTGAATAAATAAAATGGAAATGTGCCCAAAAACATGTTCTGCTCTTTTTTCTGTCCTATTTGTATGAATGTTATCTCATTATAATCCACTATGTCATAAAGTTGGCCAGTGCACCGTTGGGGTCAATGTCTACTACAATTTACATGTCAAATGTTCTTCAGGGCTCATGCATCTGAAGACGTGGTCCTTGGATGGTGCTGTGTGGGGGAGGTTATGGGACATAGCCAGAGGAAGTTGATATCTGGTGGAATGGGCATTGAGGTTTACAGCTGGCTACTCCATGTCCCTCCTTCACTACCATGGTGCAGAAATGTAAGAAGTTATGCCACAAGCTGCCATCCTAACAGCCAGAGTCCCAGATGCCACAAGGCTACCACTGTGAAACCAAGAGCTAAAATAAGTCTTCGTTCTGAGTTTCTTCTTGTCACATTCCTGGCAGCAATGACTAGAACAGCCCCTAGTATAGTCTAATTTTCTCACTGCATGAATTTGATGCAACTTAATTTGATGCAAGATTAGTAAATATGCTAAAACTGGGTCACTTTAAACTAAAAAGCATCACCTAATAAACCAAGACACTAACATATTATTTATCACCACCAAAAACATACTTTTCTTTTTTTCTTCTTTATTTATTTTGTATTTATCAAAAAAAAACAGTAAAATGAATTTAAAACGCTGAAAAGTTCACAATAACTATAAAGAAGATAAAAATCATAAGAATGACATATCAAGGGTGATAATGCAAATAAGATTTCTACACATATATTTACTTTATGTTCAGCTTTCACTCTAAATTTTTTTTCCATCCCTGTATATCCTTATTCAAGGTCCCTTCCCCCTCCCACCATATCAGGTCATTTTTCTTCTCCATAACTCCCCATCCCCTCCCTGGGCAGGGAGCAGACAGTCCTATGGTCCCACTGACCCAATAATGCTTGGATCATTCTCCACTCCTGGCCAAATCCAGTTTTGTCCCCCCTCCCTCAAGAGTGAGTCAGGTGTTCCTATAGTTGGAGTGGGGTCTGAAGGGTTAGTTCAGGGTGTTTCTGATCCCAAGCTGTTCAGTGGTTGTGGTTTGCCGCTTGGGCATGCTTGGCTTCTTTTCTTGATGTTTGTTTAGAGACCACTAATGAGTGAATACATCCCCTGCTTATCTTTCTGAGATTGTGATACCTCGCTCAGGAGGATATTCTCCAAATTCATCCATTTGCCTGCGAATTTTAGGATATCATTTTTTCTTACTGCTGAGTAGTATTCCATTGTGTAGATGTACCACAGTTTGTTAATCCATTCTTCAGTTGAGGGACATCTAGGTTGTTTCCAGGTTCTTGCTATTA
>PVIH01003366.1:151750-163201 GCA_004025045.1 Sigmodon hispidus | reverse complement strand
GGTATCTCAAAGTTGTTTTGATTTGCATTTCTCTGATGGCTAAAGATGAAGAGCATTTTTTCAGGTGCCTTTCAGCCATTCGTAGTTCCTCTGCTGAGAATTCCCTTTTTAGATCTGAACCCCATTTTTTGATAGGGTTATTCAAGGTTTTGGGATCTAAATTCTTGAGCTCTTTATATACCTTAGAGATCAGTCCTCTGTCACTTGTAGGGTTGGTGAAAATCTTTTCCCATTCTGTAGGCTGATTCTACAATATCTTTCAAATGCCACAAGCCTAAATCCAAATAATCAAGATTTAAGTCATTTGGGGGCATTTAAGATTCAAAGTAAAATAATAGCAATACCAAACTTGATAGATATTCTAGTTATATAAATTTTTAAGTATACATTAGGTAGCAATATTTTAGTATTTGCATACATCAACATCTACACATTAATTATTATCAAGATCATTTTTAATAATTAATATAATGCAAATAACATTTAAATGTCATGGTGCCTTACTTAGGGAACAATAAGAAGAAGTCTGATCACATTCAATTTACATAAAATTGTATTTTTCTCTTGATTCTCTTTTTTTTCCATTGATTTAACACTCAAAATTAGTTCTGTCTACAGAAGACCTGGTGCAATGTTCGAGCCAAGTCTGCTTCTTAATGATCATTTATTTTCAAAATGCAAAGTCACTTGTCTTCTTGGATTATTGCAGTAGATAAAAAGAAATTCATTGTTTTCATTTAATAAACAGCTTAAATGAATATATGTAATTCAGTTAATATTTATATGACAAGAATGAAACAGAAAAAGATGAAAAAATTCAATTATAATATTAACTTAAAAGGTCATCAAATATACAATTTTTATTAACAATAAGGGGGTTAATGAATTCTACCTTTCATCCAAGTCATTAAAGCTGTAATGTTTTTATAAAATTCTTCACTTCTCACAGTGATTTGTTCATCCACCTACAAAACTGTCCTCTAAGCGTTATGGATAGTTATCATTCTGGTATGGTGGTTAAAAGTTAAATTTGGGTTTAGGGAAGAACTACAACATAGAACTATAATATAAACTTAGGAATTCCTTTTAAAGAAGAGAAAAGTGAACAGATAGGAAAGACATAGGTAGATTATTATATCCACCTGCAAATAATTATTAGCCAAAAGATGAGCCAAAAATGAATTGCCATGGAGAAGATGCTTGTATATTGTTCATATATTTGATTGAGGTAATCTGTATAATGATATAAAATTGAATATATAATTGCTTTATTTTGCATATTTCCACCTGTTTAAAATATTTTGCACATTAATGCATATTAAGCATATAATTGTCCTTTCCATAATGCAATTTCTACCTCTATTTATGCTAGTCATAATATTAGTTATAATATATACAAAAGTTGTTTTGTATAAGTCTGTTTAGATATTTTGATATATAGTTAGGATACAGTTGTCACTTTATACAATATGTGTACCCTGGTTGATATTCATAAGATCATCATGCCTGAAGTCATTATGCAGAAACTGTACACTCATTTATAGATTGCCTTTTCTAACAATGTAAGCTTTCCTTTTGTGTTTGACTGGTATTGCAGATTACCCCTACTCAGATGTGTCATGTAACAATCATGATACTCAGACCTCCCAGAAACAAGCTAGAATATATCAGATAGACAGGTGTCTTCAACAACTTCGTAGACATAGAGACTATGGAATATAAGATGTTGTTACCTAGAATTCAGCCATGGGAGACACAACAAATAATGGCATCACTGTTCCTTTCCTGAGGTGGTGTTGGGCATCATGGATATCTCACAAAGAGTTTTTCTTCTTTGGCAGATAATGGCCTGATGGGCAAAGGACTGTACTTGCCCTGACTTCTGTCAACATGCATACTATCAAATCTGAACAAGCAGGATGAAGGATAGAGACTGTCGAAGCCTACCTGGACAGGATAAGATGGTCTCTCTCAAAAATACCTTGCTTCTAAAGGGACTTGTCAGACATCCTAGGCCAATAGCCAGAAAGGTGGATGCCCCCACTGTACAGAGAAGCTGTGGATGACTGTAAAGGTAGCTGATTGTCATTGTCCTCTCCTAAACCTTAGCAGTTACTCTCTCATGCTTCCAACCTTCAGGTAATATATTTTCTCTCTCAGGTCTTGATGATGTTGGAGACTTGATAGTTAAGGTTACTATCATTTCATATATCAGCAAGAAACATTCAGGTATTGAATTTTTATTATTCAAGATAAACAACCTCGAAGTACTCCTTGTATATTGGCTTGTATCAATACTCTAGATATTAAGATATACCTTGTTTTAGTTGTTTGTTAGTTGTAGTTTGACCTTGTTTATGTTAGTGCCTTTCCCTCCCCCAGTCACAAACTTAACAATGATCCCTAGAGTATAAAGTCTTATACTTAGATAGACAAAATGGAGAGATGTAGTGGGATTCAGATGTCACCCAAGGAAGAATGGACAACCTCAAGAATCTGGACCCAGATGGAGCATGGCCAGAATTGTTAAAGAGGCTGCAATCTAGACTTTTGCCTTCCTTTTTTTTTTTGGTTCCTGCATTCTCCAGGAGGAAGCTAATCATCCCTGTATGAAGTTCTGTTTCTCCTAGAATCATTTCTTATATATGTAAGTCAATTATCTCCCCTTAGTAATTATTAACTCATTGTATGGTGCATCAAATGTGATTAATTACAGTAATAGCCATTAATCATGCTATCTTAGGCAGCTGACCTGCATTATTCCTCTCATTCTGCTGTCAAGTAGTTGGGAACACAGACAGATGTGCATGGCTTTCTCAGTTTACTTATTCAAGGAGATTGGAAAATGATCTATGCTTTGGAATAATCCCTTGAACCCTGTAAATATTTGTCAGTGGAATTAGTTTAACAAAATGCTGATTGGTCAACAGTCAGGTGTAGGCAGTGTGACTAAACTAAGAATGCTGGGAAAGGAAAGGGCAGAGTTAGGAGTCACCAGCCAGATGCAACAGAAGCAAGATGGAAATGATGTACTGAGAAAAAGTACGATATCATGTGGCTAAACAGAGATGGAAATGGTGGGTTTATTTAAGTGTAAGAGATAGTAATAAGTATAAGCTACTGGCTGATCATTAATAATTAATATAAGTCATTGCATGGTAATTTGTAAAGCAGCTACTGAGTATTTGATAGTTGCTGAAAGAACAGAAACTTCTGCCTATAAATCCACAATAGTATTTCTTTCTTGCTATATAATCTTTTTAGGACTTACAATTTATTGCTTATTTTATTAAATGTGTGTATATATTTTTATACCCACACTTATGTGTCATGATGATATGTGAAAACCAGATGACTTTCTGTGGAATGTAGGTCTTTTCTTCCACAAGGTGTGTCTGTGAGATAAAAATCAAGGTTACCAGCCTTGAAAACTAGTACTCTTACTGGCTGAGCCATATTTCTATCCCAAAACTTATTTTTTTAAAGACAAGTGATTTAAACAAGAGACTATTGTATTTCTGCAAGTTTTTTTTGCTAGCTATCTCTTACAAATACATTAGACTGCCAATTTATACAGCAAGATAGATAATCCTTTAAGTCACTTAGAAAACATGAGAAAGTCAAGCATTGATGACCACTGACACTCTGTTCTGCAAAAATCCTATTGGGGATTATTTTGTTATGACACACTAGATAAACATTCTATTAATTAATGAATATTTATTGAAATCAATAAATAATTATCATCAAGAGACTAATATGTGTGTGTAAAATCATAACAGTCTGCTCAAAAAGCTGTACTTTAGCTTTAACTCATGTCTTCATTTCCTCTGTAGACTGGTTAACTTCAGAATAAAGCTCTCATGATATGACTTCAGAGTTATTGGGACAACTATTTCAAGGATGTGAGAAATTAGGAGTTTTGAAAAAATTTAAAAAATGAAAAAATTAATAAGTATTGACTGCAAAAGCCATGGGTGACTGAAAAATTCTGTTAGGTATCTATTAACCACAATGTTCTCTTTCTCTTCTCTGTCATTTAAGGAGCCTTTTAATAGGCATTGATTAGTAAAACATAAAGTCAGTGTCTTGGTATCTCTTACCTTTCAATGAAAATGTAAGCTGATAAAATCTAACTTAGAGAAGAAAAAAATTAAATTAGCTTATATGTTCAGACTGCAGTCCATTACAGTAAGAAAATCCAAGCATCAGGAACCAAAAAGGGCAAGTCACATCACAAAAGACTGAGAAGGAAAAAATACATGCATGTATGTTTACTGTTTTTAGAACCTCTCTGCTTTTTTACAATTCAGGATCCAAAGCCAGGATTGGTGTCACTCACAGTCCTCTGGGTCTGCCCACACCAATTAAAGTTATCAAAACAAGTTCCCTACAGCCAACATCCCTGATAGCCAAGCTGATCTTGGCAATCTCTCATGTAGACTCTTTCTATTGATTCTATATTATGTCAGTAGACAATTAACAGGAACCACACCAAGCATAAAGATCTGACAGGCTGGGCCAGTGCACTTGATGGTAGAATGATTGTTGATGAAGAAAAGATTTTCTTTAGTAATAATCCTGAATCCTGGATAAGTCTTTCTCTACTGAGACACAGAAAGAACAGGTGGAATCATATATCAGAAAAACTGACATGGAATGTCACCACTGTCATAAAAGCAGAACAAAATGAAGAAATAACTTTTGTGGCCAGTTTTACAAATGATTTGGGACTTCTTGAAATGGCTCTTATGGAAACAGTCCAACTGACTTAGCATTTGGAGGTTGGAAATGAAACCATTGAGCATACTTTTAGACTATAATAATTCATTTTAAGTATTAGACAGTTGAGCCTCATTCCAGACCCTCTTTGTGATAGTAAAGTGACATGAGCCTAAATCAAAGTTTCATGCATGTGTACGTATCATCAATCACTGGTATTATGTTTTAGGCTTTTATCATTTTCATCTCTTCAGAATTTCAAATTTAAAGGTTGCTATTTCAACTGAGAAAAAAAACCTGGAAAACAAAACAAAAAAACATGCTGATATCTTTCACATCCTGCCTGCCACAATTACTGAAGATGCTCTTGTACTGGTAACTTTTCTCCTGGGCCATTATAGCTTTGGAGATTTTATGTTAGGGAGGATAGTCCCAAAGACTAGTAAGCTGAGTACTAGGGAAGAAGAGACCATTGCATTTAAGCATTCTTGCCATGGGTTTTGACAATTACCTATAACAAAATGTGCTTTTGTTCCACCTTTGGTACCTGGATTCAGCACCTTTGCTTTACTCTTCTAACCCAAGTATTCTCAACATTTATTAGCTAATATTTAGGCACGGAAGTTAACTACATAAAAAGCATAGTATATAATCTTTAAATGAAGAAGTATGTGAAGTGGCATGTTGTTTTCATACCCCTCACTTACCACATGGCTCTCAAGGGCTGGTTTATCTTCATCTTAGTCAGCCATTGTTTCTCTACTGAAATGAAAATTATCTAGGTATACATTAGGAGATTCAAAAGGCTAATTAAAAGCAGCAACATAGATTAGAGGGTTAAAATACTTACCAGGAAAGCTTGATGACCTGAGTTTAAATGCTAGAATAAATATATGTAGATATATATACATATATGCATATATAGTGATTTAAATGAGAATGGGCCCTTATAGGCTTATGTATTTGAATGTCTGATTTCTTTTTCATGTCATTACAACCCAGTAGGGCAAGAGAAATGCCCTGGAACACCAGTGTGGATTATGTAGCAAAAACAGACAAAACAGGCAGCTCTATGGTGATGCTTACCTAGATAAGTGATTAGAGCAGGTAGAAGAAAAACCAGATAAAGAGGTGAACTAGGAGTGGCTTTTGAGAAAAGGGTGCATTCCAAAGGGCAGGATAGGAGGAAGAGAAGTAAGAATATTAGTAAGTAGAGAGATATACACATGGTGGGTGTAAGTATTTCCGGCATTCCCTAGCTGAGCCACCTCTGGCCAGGTGGGATGCACCTTGCATAGAGGCATGCCCCCAGGCATGGCTACATAAACCCTGTGGCACTGCATATGAAAGCACCTCCCTGGACCCATGACACATACCCATGCATGCCCCTTCCCTAAAAGTGACTGCAAGCATGTGCTCCAGTCCTTTTCTTCTCTGTCCCCTGACTTCTTTCTCGCTCCTCTATTTCTTCACCCACCTGGAACTCTTCTCTTAAATAAGCTCTAAAAATCTAGTGTGTGGCCTTGTTAGTATGTACTTGCTCTCACGCAGGGAACTAACATTGGTCCCGCAGCCTCGGATAGGTTCCTGAGCACAAAAGCTAGGAAAACCTGATCCTGAGTATCACTGCAAGGCTGCACCTTTTATGTGCCCAGCACTGCAATATTCGAACACCAGTGGATTTAATTGTTAAGGGCTTACCCATCCCCAGACAAACACACAATCCTGGCTTTTTCCCATTACTACAAAACATCCAGGGGCCAGACCAAGTGCTGTCTGCAGAGTCCCAGCACACTGTGGAGCAGGAGTGGTTAAACTCTGCCAGTCACCATACCCACAGCTGCTGCTGAGGGAATTTGCACGGCTACCCACCTCCACCTGAAACTGAGCAAGTCAACAACTGCAGGGGTCTCTGAAGGACAGACTCAGACCCCACCCAGAGGTGAGGAGGGGTCACCAGGCCCAAGTGCCTATATCCCAGCCTGGGAGGGAGAGTTGAGCTCCCATAGCTTCCTGTTCCGTTCTCAGACCAAATGCTGTCTGCAGAGTCCCAGCGCTCTCAGGAGCAGGGGCAGTTAAACTCTACCGGTCACCATACCCACAGCTTCTGCTGAGAGAATTTGCACAGTTACCCACCACCACCTCGAACTGAGCAAGTCAAAAACTGAAGGGGTCTCTGAAGGATAGAGGATAGACTGAAGGATAGACCGCCCAGAGGTGAGGAGGGGTCACCAGGCCCAAGCGCCTATATCCCAGCCTGGGAGGGAGAGTTGAGCTCCCATAGCTTTCGGTTCCGCTCCCAGACCAAGTGCTTTCTGCAGAGTCCCAGCGCTCTCAGGAGCAAGGGCAGTTAAACTCTGCCAGTCACCATACCCACAGCTCCTGCTGAGAGAATTTGCATGGCTACCCACCGCCACCTCAAACTGAGCGAAACCAACAACTGTTGGGGTCTCTGAAGGACAGACTCAGACCCTGACCAGAGAGCTGACGGGAGGCACAGAAACCCGAGTGCCACAACTGACCAGGAGTCATCTAATTGTTAACAAATGAAGCCATGGGCAAACATCAGTGCAATAAATTACACAATAATACAAAGGACAACATGGTAACTCCAGAAGAGAGTGGCAATCTTACAAGTACAAGACCTGAACTGAGCAATGAAGAGGAAACAGAAGAAAGCAACACAAAAAATTCCTTTTTGATGATTATCAAAGCTCTAAAAGAAGATATGAAAAAAAGGCTTAAAGGAATGGAAGAAAATACAAACAAAAAATTGGAAGAGATGAACAAATCTATGAAAGAAACATGCCAGGAACTAAAAGCTGAAATTAAAGCTGAAATAAAAGCTGAAACAGAAGCAATAAAAAGGCACAAAATGAGGCAAAGATGGAAATAGAAAACCTGAAGAAAAAAGCTCGAACCACAGATAGAAGCATAACAAACAGAGTTCAAGAGATGGAAGATAGAATCTCTGAAGTGGAAGATTCAGTAGCTCAAGTAGATATTTCAGTCAAAGAAAATAGTAAAACTAAAAAAGCCATAAATCAAAATGTTCAGGAAATCTGGGACACCATGAAAAGACCTAATTTGAGAATAATAGGAATAGAAGAAGGAGAAGAATACCAGCTCAAAGGCACAGATAATGTTTTCAATAAAATCATAGAAGAAAACTTCCCTAACCTGAAGAAGGAAATGCCTATAAAGATAAAAGAAGCTTACAGAACACCAAATAGGTATGATCCCCCAAAAAAGTCAGCACACCACATTATAATCAAGCCACAAAACATTCAGAACAAAAAAAAAAATTTAAGAGCTGCAAAAGAAAAGGCCAACTCACATATAAAGGCAGACTCATAAGAATAATGCCTGACTATTCAATGGAAATGATGAAAGCTACAAGGGCTTGATCAGAAGTTATACAGACGCTAAAACAGAATGGCTGCCAAACCAGAATACTATATCCTGCAAAATTATCAATCACCATAGATGGAGTAAACAAGGTATTTCAGGACAAAGTCAGACTGAAAGAATATCTATCTACCAATCCAGCACTACAGAGAGTATTAGAGGGAAAACTCCAACCTAAGGACCTCAGATACACCCATAAAATCACAAACAATCACGAAATCCACAGAAGAATACCCTAGAGAAAGGAAACACAAACAAGTTGCCACCAAAATGGCAGGAAATATGAATCAATGGTCACTAATTTTCCTTAATATTAATGGTCTCAACTCTCCTATAAAACGTCACACACTAACAAGATGGATACAACAACAGAAGCCATCCTTTTGTTGCCTACAAGAAACACACCTCAACTGCGAAGACAGACACAGGCTTAGAATAAAGGGTTGGGAAAAGATTTTCCAGTCAAACGGTCCTAAGAAACAAGCAGGGGTTGCAATTCTAATATCTATCAAAGTAGACTTTAAGCTAAAAGCAATTAAAAGGGACCAAGATGGTCACTACTTATTCATCACAGAAAAAATTGGTCAAGAGGAGATTTCAATCTTAAATATTTATGCTCCTAATATAGGGCACATACATATGTAAAAGAAACACTGCTAAAGCTCGAATCCCACATCAATTCTTACACCCCAATAGTGGGAGAATTCAATACCCCACTTTCAACCCTTGATAGGTAAACCAGACAGAGCCTCAACAGAGAAATAAGGAGCACATATGAGGTTATGATGCAAATGGATTTCATAGATATCTACAGATCCTTCCACCCAAAGGCAAAAGAATATACATATTCTAAGCTCCTCATGTAACATTCTCCAAAATTGACCACATTATTGGTCATAAAGCAAATGTCAGCAGATATAAAAAAAAATAGAAATAATCCCTTGTAACATATTGGACAACCAGGGCCTAAAGTTAGAGTTCAACAACATCAAAACCCAAAGAAAGCCTACCAAATCATGGAAACTAAACATCAATCACCTGAAACATCTCTGGGTCAAGGAAGAAATTAAGAAAGAAATCAAAGTCTTCCTAGAATTCAATGAAAATGAATCTACAACATATCCAAACTTGTGGGACACAATGAAAGCAGCCTTAAGAGGAAAATTCATAGTGCTAGATGCCTATATGAAAAACCTTGAGAAATCCCACACAAGAGACCTAACAGTGCAGCTGAAAGCTTTAGAACAAATAGAAGTGAACTCACCTAGAAGGAGTAGACGCCAGGAATTAATCAAACTTAGAGCTGAAATCAATACAATTGAAACAAAAAGAACAATACAAAGAATCAACGAATCTAAGAGTTGGTTCTTTGAGAAAGTTAACGAGATAGATAAGCCCTTAGCCAAACTAATCAAAAAACAGAGAGAGAGTGTTCAAATCAACAAAATCAGAAATGAAAAGGGGGACATAACAACAGACCCCCAGGAAATACCGAGAATTATTAGGTCATATTTTGAAAATCTGTATTCCACAAAATTGGAAAACCTAGAAGAAATGGACAGCTTTCTGGACAGGTACCATCTTCCAAAATTAAATGAATATCAGATTAATTATCTAAACCACCCTATAATAATCCTTAAGGAAATTGAAACTGTTATTAAAAACCTCCCCAAAAATAAAACCCAAATGGCTTCAGTGCCAAATTCTACCAGACATTCATTGAAGAATTAGTACTGTTACTCCTCAAACTATTTCACACAGTTGAAACTGAAGGAATATTGCCAAATTCCTTTTATGAGGCCACTATCACCCTAATACCCAAGCCACTCAAAGACACAACAAAGAAGGAAAATTACAGAAAAATTTCTCTCATGAATATTGATGCAAAAATTCTCAACAAAATTTTGGCAAACCATATACACCAATGCATAAAAGATATCATCTACCATGACCAAGTAGGCTTCATTCCAGAAATGCAGGGCTGGTTTAACATACGAAAAAGTGTAAATGTTATCCATCATATAAACAAATTAAAGGAACAAAACCACATGATCATATCTTTAGATGCGGAAAAAGCCTTTGATAAAATCCAAAATTCCTTTATGATTAAAGCCCTGGAGAGATCAGGAATACAGGGAGAATACCTAAATATAATTAAGGCAATTTACAAGAAACTGACAGCCAGTATCAAACTTAATTCAGAAAAACTCAAAGCAATCCCACTATAGTCAGGAACTAGACAAGGATGTCCTCTCTCCCCTGATCTATTCAATATAGTTCTCGAAGTTTTAGCTAAAGCAATAAGGGAACAAAAAGAGATTAAGGGCATACAAATTGGAAAAGAAGATGTGAAACAATCTCTATTTGCAGATGATATGATTGTATACATAAGTGACCCACAAAATTCTTCCAAGGGACTGCTACAGCTGATAAACACCTTCAGCAATGTAGCAGGATACAAGATAAACTCAAAGAAATTAGTAGCCCTTCTATACACTAAAGATAGAAGAGCTGAAAAAGAAATAAGGGAAACATTACCCTTCATATTAGCTGCAAATAGTATTAAATACCTTGGAGTAACTATAACCAAGGAAGTAACAGACCTATTTGACAAAAATTTTTAAATCACTGAAGAAAGAAATTCAAGAGGATATCAGAAAATGGAACGCTCTCCCATGTTCATGGATTGGTAGGATCAACATAGTAAAAATGACAATTCTACCAAAGGCAATCTACAGATTCAATGCACTGCCCATCAAAATCCCAACACAATATTTTTTGGAGCTTGAAAGAACAATACTCAATTTCATTTGGAATAACAGGAAAGCCAGGATTGCCAAAACAATTTTACTCAACAAAAGAACCTCAGGAGGTTTCACCATCCCTGACTTCAAACTATACTATTGAGCTACAGTAATAAAAACAGCCTGGTACTGGCATAAAAGCAGACTTGTGGACCAATGGAATAGAATTGAGGATCCAGACATTAACCCCAAAACCTTTGAACACCTGATCTTTGACAAAGAGGCCCAAAACATTCAATGGAAAAAAGATAGTATATTTAACAAATGGTGTTGGCATAGCTGCATGGTAGTGTGTAGAAAAATCCAAATAGATCCAAGCACCCTGCACAAAACTCAAATCCAAGTGGATCAAAGACCTCAACTTAACCCCAACCACTTTGAACTTGATAGAAAAGAAAGTGGGAAATACACTTCTACAAATTGGCACAGGCCACCACTTCCTAAATATAACACCAGTGGCACAGGCACTAAGACCAACAATCAATAAGTGGGATCTCCTGAAGCTGGGAAGCTTCTG
>PVIH01003366.1:72195-145349 GCA_004025045.1 Sigmodon hispidus | reverse complement strand
GAAGTAGTCATTGGACTCAGAGGACTATACAAGAAACTTTTAAAGGTCATGAAATTTATAAGAAGTTTCCAAGAGGCCTAAGAGGAGTTGGGGGGCACATGAATGTATCAAGATGCATTATAAATATTAAGTTTTCAAAATATAAAGACTTAATAAAGTCTGGTTCATGAATAGAAAAACAGCTACAAATTTATTGCTAAGCTTTAGGAACAGATTGCTCAAGCAACTATAATTTGGCATCTTGAACTGGTTCTTGTAAATTGTGGCTTGGCTTTCTCTATGTGGCTAGTTATGTCCAAGTTGCACTTCAACATATGGTCAGTTTTCACATTCACTCCAAATAACGTTGTTTGCAGAAAAAGAAATTTCTAATATAGCAGTAGTTACATTACTGGTTAGGAGGTACATAAGCTGCTACTGCAAGCATATTTGCTAATGCCCAAAGTTCTTTTGGCACTAGAGCTGGTCTAAAGTTATTCTAATTCACTTCCAGACAATAATCTGGCTTCAACATTAAACATCATGCCTATTTGATTTTCAGAGCTTGTAGAAATGTAAAGGATAAATTACTACCTACTTACACTACAAATAATTATTTGCATGTTGCACCCTGCTCACCAATTATGTCATTCTCTTTATTCCACTTATTAGTAATCACAAATGTACATGGATTATGTAAACACTGAATAAAAATACCTGCTTAAGCTTTTAAGTACATCTTTCAATGTGGAACATTTTTAATTTTTAATCTATTTTTATAAAAATAACTGCAAAGATTTCCATATCACATCAATTTTAGGATAGAGAAATGACAATGGTAAAACATTATTTATCTTGTTTTTGTGCCAGTGTCAGGAGTGCATGTGAGTCTGCTCCACTTGTCACTGAACACAATGCCTGAAATATCAGTAGCAGTCCATCATCTAATCTCCCTCACTGAGTAACCTTTGATCTTCTCCATGCACATAGCTTCTAAATGGTGAATATTTGAAACATTCCCTTTCAATGTCTGAAAACTTTGCACACTTCTCTGTCTGCCTTTGAGTTTCAACCAAATTTATTGCTTTAGTGAAGTCACTTTTAGGACTTTCTCACAAATGTTTACAGATGAAGTATGTCATTTCTGAATTTTAGAGAGCATAACCTCTTTGTAAATCTAAATATAAATACAAGTACAAATAGGATGCAGAATACAAAATAAAAGCAGCCACTATTAACAATGAAAGTGAATAAAGGTCCATAATTATGTCTGTACCATCAATGTATACTCAGTTTACATCATTGGTCAACAAAGCCTGGTATGTAGTAGACATTAAACATATATTTTCCAGTAGATCATATTCATCTTTGAGTACATGTCTCATAGTTTTCCTGTACTTCCTATACAAAAAATAATTATATCAGTCTCTATTGCAATGTAACCCAGAACTGTCTACTGCAATTTTGTTAGTCCCTAGGTGATGGGGAAAAGCTACTCCTTTCTGAAATTAGAAGTAACTACTGAGAGTAATACAAAGGTTTCTGGTAAATTTAACACTAAATGTTCTGTACCAACAATATTTATAAAGTTGTATGTATGTGTGTGGGGATGTGTAAGTGTTAGTGATAGATAGAGAGACAGAGAAAATGGTTGACCAATGCTCTAAAAAGAACTATGTTTTAAAAACTAAACATTTAGAATTAAGGTGATTTACTAGGTTTCTTCTGTTACTGTCAATATATAATTGAGTCCACTTTTATTTCCTAAAGCTTTCATGTCTTATAGTGTTTTTATTCTCCTGTTATGCCTCAATGGAAAAAGATGTGTTCACATGACTATGTTGTTTTATTGCCTGAAAATACAGATTGCATAGATTATTAATTCTATAATGTTTAATCATTCAAGCACACACACACACACACACACACACACACACACACACACGTACAAACAAGGCCACTGAGATAGTTTAGCAGGCAAACAAGTCTGATAATCTGAGTTTTATCACTTGACTCCACAGTAAAATGAAAAAAAGTAACATCATCAAGTTGCTCATTGGCCTCTGTATATGGAATGGAGCATGTCCATGTCATCTATTATTTAGAAACACACATGTGCAATATGCATATGCCCTATTGTAACAATTTAAAAAAAACAAAACTAACAAGCAACATTATTTTATAATAATATGATAGTAACATCTGGAGAATATAGATCTTTTCATGCTTGAATAATTCAAAAATATCTGCATTTGTATTTTCTTTCTATTTTACTAGTATCTCATAAAAATAATTAGAGTTCTGATGGAAATTATTGACATGCTGATACAAAGTCTAAACTGAATTATGTAATACAGTCTCAGATTCTTAGGAAATCTTCAAATCCAATTAGGTGCAGGAATATGAGAGATTGTCATGAAAATAATTCATCATGATCTAAGTAGACAAGGCATATATTACTAAAAGGTAGAGTCGTTTAAGATAGACAAAATGAACAGCTTAAAAGTTTTCATAATTTTTGTATTCTTGAGCAGTAAATCAATTTGACTTCAGTACAGATCTCTTTATTGAGAAAATATAAAACTAGTTTTTAAATAAATCTGTGGAGTTAATTATTCAGTTATCTGGTGGTATATCTTTTGAACATTTTTCTGTAAGTATGAAAGAAACTGAAATCAAGTGTAAATGTCAAGGAATGAGGAGTGAAATTGGGCAATGTTAGAGATTGGGTACAGGCATGGAAAACCTATCCTCTGTGAAAATGGAGAACAATTATTGTCTATAACTGGCTGTAACATTTACTAATCATTATAGTCAGACATTCATTGAACCACCAGCTTCAAATAATAACACAGAGACGTTTTATTAATTAGAAAATCTTGGCTTAGCTTAGGATTGTTTACAGCCAGTTTCTAAAACTTAGATTGGCCCATTTATATTAATCTATGTTCTGCCAAGTGGCTTGCTACTTCTCCATAATGTACATCCAACACTTTCTGTGTCTTGCTGTTAATTATTTTATATATAAGACTCTACCCAGAGTTCCTATTTCTCGCTGGAAGTCCCATCTATTTCCTCCTGCCTAGAAGTAGGCTGTTTATTTCTTTATTAAAACAATCAGAAGGTGCATTTTATATAGTGTGATCAATATCTTGCAATAGAATATGTCTAGATTTGAGCCACCTCTTGCATAAGAAATAAATAAAACTAAAAATGAAATAAATAGAACTAATCACACATTGAATGAACAGAAGCATTAAAATATAATTATTGAATAGTTTTAAAATGGAAGGGGAAAACAGAATTTTGTTTTTACTTGCTAAAGTCATGAAAAAAAAGAAAAGAAAAATGTGATTTCTTAAATTATGTACAAAGTCTCATTTTTATCCAGGTATCCCCTTGCTCAAACTCTCTTCCACCTCCAGCCCCTCCCAGTCACTCTGCCTTCTTTCAATCTCCTTATCTCCACCCTATCAAGGGCAGGTGTTCCCAAGGTGGCTTAGTTCAGTATCCGCTTCCAGACAGAACCACTTTCCTCATCCCAGCATCAAGACTGGCTCAGGTGTTCCTCTGGAGGAAATGAGATCCAAGGTGCCAGTCCAACATGCTTCAGATCACATGCTGTTCAGTGGTTGTGGTTTGAAGCTTGGGAATGCTTTGCTTTTTGTTTAAACTACATAATGAGTACCACAGTTTGTCAATCCATTCTTCAGTTGAGGGGCATCTATGTTTTTTCCAGGTTCTTATAATTACAAATAATGCTGCTCTGAACATAGATGTGATAATAATGCCTTTGTGGTATGAATGTGCATCCTTTGGGTATATGCCCAATAGTGGTATTGCTGGGTGATTGGGGATATTGATTCCCAGTTTTTAAAGGAACCTCCATAATGCATTCCAGAGTAGCTGTACAAGTTTACACTCCCACCAACAATGAAGTACTGTTCCTCTTGTTCAGTGTCCTCTCCAACATATGCTGTCCTCTGTTTTTGATCTTAGCAATTCTGTCAGTTGTAAGGTGGTATCTCAAATTTGTTTTTGATTTGCAAAGGATCTGTGATTTTTGATGTTGTTAAACTCTTACTTTAGACCTTGGTGATCTGATATAGTACAAAAATGTATTCCCATTTTTTTGTATATGTAGATATTTGCTTTATGACCTAGTATACAGTCAATTTTAGAGAAAGTTCCATGGCATGCTGAGAAATATGAGTATCCCTTTGTGTTTGGGTGGGAGGTTCAATATCTATCTATTAAGTCCATTGAGAGCATAATTTCTGTTAAATCCTTTATATTTCTGTTTTGTTTTTGCCTCGTAAAGCTATCCAAGAGTGAAAGGGAGATATTGAAGTCTCTCAGTATTAATGTGTGATGTTTGATATGTGGTTTAAGCTTTAATAGTGTTTCTTTTACATATGTAGGTGTTCTTTTTTTAGTGGCATAAATATTAAGAACTGAAACTTGGTCTTGGTGGATTTTTACAGAGATGAATGAGTAATGTCCATCCTGTTCTCTTTTTATTGATTTTTGTTTAAAGTCTATTTTTTTAGATATTGAGATGACTCTACCAGCTCCTTCCTTTGGACCATTAGGTTTGACAGTCTTTTCCCAAACCTTTACCTCTGAGCTTGTGTCTGTCTTTAAAGTTAAGGTGTTTTTCTTTTATGGAGCAGAAAGATGGCTTCTGTTTTTGCATCCATTCTATTAGTGTGTGTCTTTTCATAGGTTAATTGAGTCCATTGATATTAAGGAATATTAATGACCAATGATTGTTATTTCCTGTTATTTTTTATGGTAGTCTATATGTATTTCCTTTCTTGTACCCCCCCCCATGGGATTATCAATTGTTTGTGGTTTCATGGGTGTTTCTGGTTTCTTTAGGTTGGAGGTTTCCCTCTAAGGCTTTTTCTGAGCCCAAATTTGTGGACACATATTGTTTAAATCTGATTTTGTCATGAAATATCTTGTGTACTCCATCTATGGTGATTGATAGTTTTGATGGGTACAGTAGTCTGGGTTGGCAATCTATGCATTTTAGTGTCTGTGTAATGTCTGCCCAGGACCTTCTTGCTCTGTTTTCATTGAATAGTCAGTGTTATTCTGATGGGTCTGCTTTTGTAAGTATTTTTTTTCCTTTGTAGATCTTAATATATTTTCTTTGTTCTGTAGATTTGGTGGCTTGATTATTATATGAGGAGCAGACATTTTTGGTGGGTCTAGTCTATTTGGTAATCTGTAGACTTCTATCTTTACAGATGTTTTCTTTAGGTTGAAAAAGTTTTCTTCAATGATTTTGTTGAATATATTTTCTATGCCTTTGAGCTGGTGTTCTTCTTTTTCTTTTCTTTCACTTATACTCAGGTTTGGCCTTCTCAGAATATCCCAGATTTCCTGGACATTTTGCATAATAACTTTTTGGTTTTCTTTAACTGATATATCTATTTCCACTATTTATACTTCCATTTCAGAGATTCTCTCTTCTGTCTCTTGGATTTTGTTGATTATGCTAGAATCTATGTTTGCAATTCTTTTCCTCAGATATTCTGCTTCAACTTTGTCTTGGTTTGTGCCTTCTTTATTGCTTCAATTTCAATTTTTAAATCCTGGAATGTTTCTTTCACCTGTTTTATTTTCTTTTTCTTATTTTTTGTTTTGTTTTGTTTTGTTTTATTTAATTTTTCTCAGGGATTTGTTTATATCTTCCAAGTTTTTTGTTTGTATTTTCTTCTATTTCTTTCAGGGACATTTTTAATATTCTATTTTAAGACTGCTATTAGTTTTATAAAGATATTATAAAGGATGTTTTCTTCTGTTTTCTCATCATTGTTATGCTTAGATCTTGATGCTGGAGGACTACCTGATTCCTCTGGTATTGTCTTGTTAATCTTTGTATTGTTGTATGTGTTCTTGCAATGGTATCTGATTATTGCTTCCTCAGTTCACCCTTGGTCAGCTCCCTGTCAGCTCTGTCATCTATAATTCTAGGGGCTTTTAGTCATATGTGTGTCCAGAGGCTTGTCTGGTTTCTTGCAGTCACAGTGTAGTGATGTCAATGGCAGTTTGAGCAGGGGTTGGCCCACAGGTATGACTGTGTTGCACTGGAACCTAGCCTTGGGTCACTCTCCCAGTTATCTTTGGTTTAAGGTTGAGCTAGATGTAGTTGGGGTATATATGTGGATGTCCCTGGCTGGGTTTCAGAGAGTAATAAGGTCCATGCTTGGCCTGAGGACAAGATGGCATTCACCTCTTACTTGTGTGTCTAGAGGCTTGGCTGGTCCTTTGCAGTCTGTCATTTCTTGAATATAAATAGTTGCACAAACTGATAGTTGCCTCAGAAAACTCACTGTTCTAAACTCTACTCCATTACCAAAAAGTTTAGATTGATAACAGAAATGCCCAAGATAATGTGGAAGTAAGATACAGTGCTATAGCCAAGGGAATGGTTTTCATCAGTCTTGAATCCCTGGCTTTTAACTCTAGTGTTAATGTTTTCAAATTATGACTCATAATAACACTTGAATTGTTTTTAATTTTAGTTCTTTAATGTGTGTATAATATTTGACCATGACCTTCTTGCTTTCATAGTTTCCTTTGAATAGTTAGGTGCTGTTCTGATGGCTCTACCTTTGTAGGTAATTTGGCCTTTTTTTTTTTTTCCAGGTCTTAGTGTTTTTTCTTTGTTCTGTAGTTTTAGTGGTTTGATTATTATTTGACATACAGACTTTTTCTGTGGGTCTAGTCTATTTGGTGTTCTGTAGTATTCTTGTATCTTTATAGGTATTTTTCTATGTAGGTTAGAAAAGTTTTCTTCTCTGATTTAGTTGAATATATTTTCTATATATTCTTTGAGCTGGTATTCTTCAATTCTGATTAATCTCAGGTTTGGTCTTTTTTTATGGTATCCCAAATTTCCTGGACATTCTGTGTTATGACTTTTTTGGTTTTTGAGTTTGCTTTAACTGATATATCTATTTCCAATATAGAATTTTCTACTCCAGAGATTCTCTCTTCCATCTTTTAGATTTTGTTAGGTAAGTTTGAATCTGTAGTTTTGGTTTATTTATTCATGTATTTTATTTTCAGCTTTGCCTTCGTTTTGCCTTTTTTATTGCTTTTATTTTATTTTTAAATTCCTGAAATGTTTCTCTCACCTATTTGTTTTCTTTTTCTTGATTTTCTTTCAGGGATTTTTTTCATCTTTATAATTATTTATTTATATTTTCTTTTTTTTCTTTAAGGGAGCTTTTTGTATTCTCTTTTAAAGCTTCTATTATTGTCATAAAGCTGTTTTTAAGGTCACTTTCTTCTGTTTACTTTTAATTGTTATGCTCAGGTCTTCATGTTGTAGAACCACAAACTTCTTCTGGCAGTTTTTTGTTGATCTTTACATTGTTTTATCTGTTCTTGCACTGGCTTCTGGCCATTGCTTCCTCCATTCCCTCTTGGTCAGCTCTTGGTTGGCCCTTAGTCAGTTGCTGGCCTGAGTGTATCTAGAAATTGCAGGGGCTGCTCTTATTTGACTCTTAGATGACTGTAAACCAAGGATCAGTATGTCTCCCATTGTTATAATGGTTGTTCTTAGTTGGCTCTTAGTCAGTTTTTAATCAGTTCTTTGTCAGCTGTCTATCAGGAGGTTTCAAATAATCCAGTTGTCAGAGTATGATGATGTAGGTTTGCAGTTTGGGCAGAGTTTGGCCTCTAATTCAGATCTTAGTCTACTTTGTGTGAGACTTTGCATCTCTGGTGTGGCAGTATTTTCTACTTTGCTAATTTAATATAATTTACCTCTGTGGAGCATGATAATTTCATGTAGAATGGAGGTTTTGATTTGCACCAAAGCTACTAAATTACCAGAAGGTTTATGTCACTAACATTTTATATAATTTTTTCATAATAATTAATCATGATTATTTTTCATAATAAATAATCATAATTTTTTGATGTGGCAAATAAAAAAATGGATAGCCACCATTCAACCACATGCGCTCTAATTCCCTTTGTAATGTGGTTTCATAGATTCTCATTTAATGAAGCTAAATATTCTTTGACCTGAGTCTGAATTGGCATGTGACTTGGTATGGTCAATACACAACAACAAAGGAATGACTAGGTAATATTATCTTATTTTCCATTTTGAGTTGGTGTTATTTAAGCTTAAATGAATTGAAATTTGTTGTCTTTACATCTGTTTTATCTAAATATAAAAATATATTTTATTACTTATACACATATATGTATTTTTGTTTATAAATGAATGTGAGCATGTGTATTAAGAGGTGGCATATGTAAAGCTCTATGAAAAGCCCTTAAATTTGCACAGGTTTCTTCTATCTCTTGTTTGAACATCCGTGGACTATATGATAATATCACTTGTGTCAAAAGAAGTTGAAGGTGAAAATTCCTAAGGGAGATATTTTTACTTACATGCAATCAGTTAAAGCAGATAATCTAACCCATCATAGCAGACAGACAATACTCAGAAGCAAACAGTGTTGGGAGCTGTCGCACCTTAAAGATGGCACTGGCTTCTGTTCCCCACCTTCTTGATGGTGAATGCTTCTAGTAATAATTAACTCCATCCATGGGATGTGCTAACTTGACTAGCTTGCTTCCATGTGTGTGGCCCTATGGTAAAGACCCACACAGCATTAGCTGAGTGAAGGACTTGAGCTTAAAACTGGCTGCACAGGTTGGGAGCAGGGGCTACTGTAGCAGGGGCTACTGCTGCAAGAAGTATCTGTAACCATAAAGGACCTGGTCAATTACCACAGAAGAATCCTGGTGCTGTATCTTTTCCTGCTGGACGGGACTAGGTGCGGCACAGCTGGTGGCCCAGACAGGGAGAGAAAAAACTCTCCCACGAAGGATTCAGAGCTGTGGTAAGCAGGGGGGCTAGCCGGATAAGTCTCACTGGGCATAGAGTGAGACCTGCGTGAAGCAGGAACTCTGCTTGTAGATAAAGGCAGAGGATCGGGGAAGTCACGAATGCGTGACTGTAACCTGATCTGCAATCTTGGGGCTGTCAGAACTAGGATCGGGAACATATTCAGGGAACACAAGAAACTAGGAGACCTGGAAATGGGGGTTAATCAATCACATCCGATCATGATAGCCTTAAAGGAATTGCTAAAGACTAATGGGGTAAAAATGAAAGCACAGAATTTACAGGCATTCTTAGACACTGTAGACCATTGTGCACCTTGGTTCCTAGTGAGTGGCTCTCTTACAGGAAGCTCCTGGGAGAAACTGGGCAGAGACCTTGCAAATCATGTAGGAGCAGCTGAATTAGAGCGGGGAGCTGAGGAATTAGCAAAGTTAAAGGAGGAACAGTCAGACAAAGAATTTCAAAGCCAGGATCAAGGAGCATGCGGAGGAGGCAATCTCTTATCTGACTTCGCCGTCACTAGAGAAACTGTGTCTCATGTCATCTGATGACGAACGATACAGAAGCAATTCGGAGTCAGAGTGGGAGAAGGAAATCAGGCCTGCTTAGCAGGTTAAGCTGAAAAGGCACAAAGAAAGAATAAGAGAGACACCTAATGGAAAGGGCACCTCTGCTATTAATTCTAACCAAAGACCCATGCCAGGGCTCTGTCCTAGATGCAAGAAAGGGCGCCACTGGGCTAATGAATGCAGGTCAGTGAAGGATGCCAATGGTCAATCATTACCTCAGTCACATCCTAGCCAGCCAAAAAACAGGAGGTGGGGCCCCCATTCCCAGGGGCAATCGAGCAGAACAGCTGCTGGACACCTGCCAACAGGAGGCCATTGTTCAATCCACCACACGGCCAAGGCGAGCCACTACAGGTGCAGCAGGGCTGGACCTCTGCACCACCACCAGACTCGTATTAACCCGTCAGATGGGGGTGCAGCTTATTGAGTCAGATTTTAAAGGACCCCACCACCTGATATTTTAGGACTTCTGTTAGGCAGATCTTCCTCTACTTTGAAAGGCCTGAAAGTGCATCCAGGCATAGTGGACTCAGACTACACAGGAATTATTAAAATTATGGTAGAATCCCCAAAAGAAATTTTTCCAATCTCACCAGGAGACAGAATAGCACAGCTGTTAGTATTGCCCAGTGTACATGGCAAGTTTCAGGCTAACAATAAAAAGAGAGGAGAGCAAGGGTTTGGCTCTACAGGAACTGATATTGCCTGCTTGAGCCTGGACCTCGATGACAGACCCATAATGACCTTGACAGTGGATGGAAAAAGGATTACTGGGCTGCTGGACACAGGTGCTGACAAGTATTATTGCAAAAATGATTGGCCATCAGGGTGGCCAGTTCAAATCTCCAGTCAGACTTTGCAAGGGTTAGGGTACACACAAGCTCCTGCTGTAAGTGCTAGAGAGCTACAATGGGTTAGTGAAGAAGGCCAGAGAGGAAAAATACAACCTGACACCTTAGAGCTTCCTATTACCCTGTGGAGAAGAGACATTTTAAAAGATCTAAAATTCAAACTTACAAATGAATACTCGCCTGAGGCTCAGACAATAATGAGAAACATGGGATATGTCCCTGGAAGAGGGATAGGCAAATGCCTTCAAGGCATTACAGATCCCATAGAGGCCCACCCTAAGCATGATTGTAATGGGCTGGGTTTTTCCTAGGGGCCACTGGGGATAGTATTCCCATAACTTGGAAGACTGAGGAGCCAGTATGGGTACCTCAGTGGCCGTTAACTCAAGAAAAATTGCAAGCAACCTCAGAACTAGTTGCAGAGCTATTGGCACAAGGTATTGTTAAATCATCCACCTCACTTGGAACACACCCATCTTTGTTATAAAAAAGAAATCAGGTAAATGGAGATTGCTGCATGATTTGAGAGCCATCAATGCCCAAATGCAACTCATGGGACCAGTCCAGCATGGACTGCCATTGCTTCCTACCTTGCCTTCACATTGGCCCATTATTGTGTTAGATATTAAAGACTGCTTTTTCTCCATACCACTTTGCCCTCAGGATACAGAGAGATTTGCCTTCACGGTACCATCCTGCAATCATGAGCAGCCTGATCAGTGGTTTGAATGGGTCATGCTGCCTCAAGGGATGGCTAACAGCCCTACAATGTGTCAAATGTTTGTTGGGAAAGCATTAGAAAAGGTTAGGAGAGATTTCCTTCAGTAAGATGCATCCACTATATGGATGATGTGCTAATTACAGCCAGGACTGAACAGCTAGTGCAAGAAGCTTATGTTAGGATTCAAAAGGCCTTGCAAGTTCATGGTCTATGCATTGCTCCAGAGAAAGTGCAACAGCATCAGATAGTGAATTATTTAGGAGCAAAAATTTCTCCAATGGTCGTTGAGCCACAAAAAATAGAAATTAGGAAGGATGCCTTAAAGACTCTTAATGATTTTCAAAGACTGCTAGGAGATATTAATTGGATACAAGGTTATTTGAAATTGCCAAATTATGAACTTAAACCATTATATGATTTGTTGAAGGGGGATCCAGTCCTTGATTCACCTCAACAATTGAATCCAGAGGCCCATAAGGCACTGCAAATAGTGGACCATCGTCTCTCTGAAGCAAAGTTAGTAAGAATAACAGAAGGCCCATTTCAACTATGTATATTGGATACTTACAGACAGCCTACTGGAGTATTGTGGCAGGACAAACCACTGCTCTGGATTCACCCTAGGATCTCACCTAGCAAGAGTATAGAACATTACCCCACAGCAGTTGCACTGCTTGCAGAATTAGGATTGCAACAGACTTTGCAATATTTTGGCCACTATCCAACAACGATAGTAGTGCCTTTTACTGCAGAGCAAGTATCAGTGTTATGTGCAGCCATAGATGAATGGGCAATCTTGAGATGCACCTTCCCAGGTAACATTGATAATCACTTCCCAGCTGACCCCCTCATGACCTTTTTCAAGCACCACCCAGTAGTGTTTCCAAAAATTACCAGACTTCATCCAATTCCACAGGCAGTGAATGTATTCACAGATGGCTCCAAAACAGGTGTAGGTGTGTTCCTAATACAGGGTCAGCAGGTGCAACACAGGCAGTTTGAGCCTGGCACTCCACAAGTAACTGAGTTACAAATTGTGATTGAAGTGTTTAAGCAATGTCCTTTTGCCTTTAATTTACTTTCTGACTCTAGTTATGTAGTGAATGCTTTAAAGATTCTTGAAGTGGCTGGACCGATAAAGGACTCCAGCAACGTGGCAGCTCTATTTGAGCAGCTACGAGAGCTTATAATGGGACATGATTGTCCATTTTATCCCTGCCATATTAGAGCACATACAGGCTTACCTGGACCTCTAGCTGAAGGTAATGCTATAGTTGACCTTGCTACATGCCCAATGCATATGTTTCCTGTTCAACCAGATGGCAAAATGCTTTCATGAAAAGTTTCATGTTAATGCAAAAACCCTGCAGAATAAATTTAAGCTTTCTAGAATGGAAGCCAGACAAATTGTGCTTGACTGTATAGTTGTGCACAGTTTCGCCCTCAACCCTCTTTTGGAGTTAACCCAAGTGGCATATTGCCTTTAAGGGTATGACAAATGGATGTTACTCATTTTGCTGAATTTGGAACACTTAAATATGTTCATGTTTCTGTAGATACCTGCTCTGGCATTATATATGCCTCTGCCATGTCAAGTGAAAAGGGGTGTCATGTCATAGCCCATTGCCTGGAAGCCTGGGCAGCTTGGGGAAAGCCTCAACAATTAAAGACTGATAATGGACCTGCATATGCAGGGCACCAGTTTGTCAGTTTTTGCAAACAGATGGAAGTTCAATTGAACCATGGGCTGCCTTATAATTTACAAGGACAGGGTATTGTGGAAAGGGCCCATCGGACACTCAAAGAATGTTTATTAATACAGAAAGGGGGAATAGGCCACAGTCGCACCCCTAAAGAGAGACTTTCCCTTGCTCTTTTTACCTTAAATTTTTTAAATTTGAATGGTCAAGGCCATTCAGCAGCCGATAGACATCTAGCTCCTCGAGAAGAAGAACAAGGCAGAGTAAAATGGAAGGACATTCTCACAGGCATATGGCATGGACCAGACCCAGTTTTGGTCTGGGCGAGAGGATCTGTTTGTGTGTTCCCACAGGATCGCCAAGATCCCATTTGGGTTCCAGAATGTCTGGTAAGAAGAGTGCAGATCCAAGAGGAACAAGATGTTGCCGGCGATGCAGCACATGATAAAGATGATGCTGATTCTGCAGACTCTACACCGAGGAATGGAGGACCTGAGATGGGGAATCCTGTCGGTATTTCCAAGACCGATGCCAGTTCATCATGACGCTAGAGTGTTCCCCCGATTGTTTAGTGCCAACAGAAGCTTTGGAATTCCCTATTTACCCTTGGATAGTGAGATGGCCTCAATAGCTGAAAATAGATCTTTTTATTTAGAAGGAAGTTTATGTTTTCAAATAGTGAAGAATAGGTCAAATCTTTCTCCATGCATTCTGCTGTATAATCAAACTGCAGGACGGTTTGACTTGCCTAAAAATTCTGGTGGACCTTGTCATACTGCTAAGGCCACCTGGCTCTCCGGATGGTGGCCAGCTAAAGGGATGGAACAGATACCTCCCCCTCAACCAGAATGGGCTCCTTATTCCCAGGGAATAAATTGGGGAGAATTCTGGCCATGGACTGGATGTCAGTCCCATGCTGTGATTTGGGCTGACAGAGCAGGATATTTTTCATTCTCTCCAGGAATCTCTATGGCGTTTAATGCAACTAATGTGGGTCAAAATTATACAAATCAAAATCCCTCTCAAGCTCATGTTTCTAATCCCTTTGATAATTGGCTACTATGTGGACTTAATGGTAGTTGTTTGAATGCAGAACCCCTAGCCATGATCGCTCGAGGAGCTCATGGGTTTAGTAAATATACATGGAGTACCTCCCAGCCTTGGGGTAGCTGGGATGCAAAAAGTCCTACCCTGGGTTCCAAAGTGCCCTGTAAGGGCCAGGAAGTCAAGTCATTGAAAAATTTTAGCATTGAGTCCACCCCAGTGTGTGTTTTCCCTCCTTTTATATTTGTGGTGAGTAATTTGGAATCCAAGCAATGTTCTAATAATACTTGTGCTTATGCCCAATGTTGGGATGCTACTAAATTTACATATGCCATAATCACCTGTTTGCCTCGTTGTGTACCTGTGCCTGTTGATGCACCAAATGCTATGACTCATTTTAGACCTAAGAAAGATTTTGAGATTACTGTGGCTGTTGTGACAGCCGTTTCCCTGGCGGCGGTGGGAGCTGCCGCTGCTGCTATAGCAATGAGCCGTACTGTGCAAACTGCCCAAGCACTTAATGAGCTTTCAAGCAATGCTGCTCAAGCATTGGATGTACAGCAAAGCATTAATGCCCAAATAAAAGGAGGCCTCATGGTAGTGAACCAGAGGATTGATTTGGTCCAAGAACAGATTGATGTTCTTTGGCAACTTGTACAACTTGGATGTGAATGGAAATATTCAGGACTATGTGTGACTAGTATCCATTATGAGGATTTCACCCATGCAGCAGATTTGTCTAAACAACTGTCCAGTTATATTGCAGGTAATTGGACCGGAAAGTTCGAGATGCTGATCAAGGACCTAAGAACGGCCATTGTGGTGATGAACTCCACGAGGATGGATGCTGGACTAGCTGAAGGGCTGACTTCGTGGTTCGCTGCCGCCATGGATCCTCTGAAAGAGTGGGCGGGAATAGGTGCAGCCGGTGGACCATTAGTTCTAATACTCCTGCTATATTTGTGGTGCATTTGCCGTATTAGGGTTTCACAAAGATGGAGCACAGCGATGTTGATTCAAGCTTTCTCAGTCTTAGAAGCTGGCCAATCTCCTCAAGTGTGGCTTGCCACCTTGAGAACTAAATGATTAGTTCCCTACAGCAGAGACGCAGGTTGCGACACTAAGTCATGCAGTCAAACTACCTAGCCATGTTTTTAGGAGTTTGAGAGGAGCACGTCCATTTGCATGTGGGTATTGCCCTAAACCTCCCACCTCTGTGAAAACTAGGGTATGGATGGGTCCTGGGATGTCTAGGGGAATGCCTCAATGATACTCAGGATTATGTTCCAATTGCACAGCAGAGAATGGACCACTGCCCTACCTGTGTCTTATTAAAACAAAAAGGGGGAGCTGTTAGGAGCTGCCGCACCTTAAAGATGGTGCTGGCTCCTATTCGCCACCTTCTTGATGGCGAATGCTTCTAGTAATAATTAACTCCATCCATGGGATGTGCTGAATTGACTAGCTTGCTTCCGTGTGCATGGCCCTATGGTGAAGGACCACGCAGCATTAGCTGAGTGAAGGACTTGAGCTTAAAACTGGCTGCACAGGTTGGGAGCAGGGGCTACTGCAGCAGGGGCTACTGCTGCAAGAAGTATCTGTAACAATAAAGGACCTGGTCAATTACCACAGAAGAATCCTGGTGCTGTGTCTTTTCCTGCTGGACGGGACTAGGCAAGGCACAAAACAGTTCTTGGTGGCCTCTTGAGAACTTTCAGTTTTAAACACCATGACACAAATCCTACTCATCATTGCTCTTCTGAAATCCAGAGCCAAATATTCATTCTCTACCTGTGTTACAAGTACAATGTTGTTATTTCTTCTTCTGTGTGACCGTCAATACATTCTATCCAATCATGCATTATTAAAGAGCACATGTTTAAATGAATTCTTTCTCCTACAAAACTGTTCTGCATATATTTAGTTTATGTCCTTTTCACAGTTACATCAATTTATTTTTGATAACTTTTTACCTTCAATATTTTTTCATTGGGGCCTCAAAAATAATCAGAAGATGTTTAAATTACTGAAACAATTTTACAAACTCATTGCATTTTTAATTAGATATTCACTAGAAATTCACTGTCAAATATGTTTTTTAATTTTAATAGCTTCTCAATGAAAACAATATATTTTAATAAATCTAAAGAGGGGTTGTCAGGGTGCAGATTATGTCCAAAGGATGCCATGATCATTAGTGGCTATTTAATGGTTCTCAGTAAGCTGTAGTCCTAAGTCTCTCTTAGAAAAAATGTTCTTTATCTTAGAGAAGCAGAATATTTATTCACAGAAATACTAATACATCAGTTTGACCCTGGAAACAGGTAGCAATAAAAATGTTCGCTTTATTAAATACAACAGTATAGGGACAAAGAAGACCATAAATTAGTAGTTATCTTGCTGTTAACATCTGCTGGTATTTCACACCTCTCTTTAAATGGCCTCAGTTTTTCTAAATTCATTCAAGATGCCACCTTTCAGCAATTGCAATTGATTACTTTTTTTTCTCGATTGGAAGATAAAATGATTTGTTAATAGTAGCCTTGAGCAAAGTAAAAAAGGAAAAAAGAAAATTTTGATTCACCTTGCTCATCATCTGTTTTCAATGTAACAGAGGGAAAAAATATACATATACATACAAATACACACAGTGTTTTGGCTAAGCCCATTAAAAGTAAACACCTTTATTGGTGATTTCTGCTCATATCTCTTCAAAAGATTCATTTCCAACTCCACATTTCCCTCTCATATTCAGTCAGTCATGATACTTTGATATTCTGAATATCCAATTTCTCTTATTTCCAGTGTCACTTTATTTTACTTCACCTGCTCATATTCTGTTGTCTAGAAAATATGTTACTATATGTTTACATAATATCTCCTTTCCCAATGTAGACTTTTCATAGTACCATTAAAATATTTTCTAAGATTATATATTATATTTAGGTATGTAAATGCAGGACTGCACTGTCCATGTGTCCATGTTTTACCTACTTTGGCTTTCTGCCATAGACACATGAATGTATTCCTAGGCAGGTAGGAAGCAAAACACAGCAAGCCTCCTATTTTTATACATATGTGGCTACACCTGGCTTTATTCATGAGTGATGAGGACCTTAATTTGGGCCTTTAGTTGGTGAGGCAAATGCCCTTTTTCACTAATTTATCTCCCAAGCACCCAGCCTAAAGTATTTGTCAACTTGTCAAAAAATATTTCAGTGGCTACTAAATACATAAATAAATTCTAAATCTGTGACCACGACTATCTTTAGAATCCTTAATCTATTAAAATCCCCATCACATGAATCATCCAAATTGACAGGCATAGATCTATCATCATCACTCCAAGATCTGCTGCTTCAGTTCTTTTTCTTATGCTCAGTGAATGCAGCTTAATGCTTGTACCATGCTCACCCAGACAGATAAATCACCCTCCCTCAATGTCTTTAACTGTTGTAATTATTTTGACTGTAAGAAGTCCCTAGAAAGTAGTAGGCTCCCAAAGCTTGCACACTGACTCCATGTTGGAAGTACCTTTCAGGCCTCAAAACTCAGTCCATAGACAGCACCACAGGCCAAAACAATAACAAAAACTCCATCCATCAAAGTCCATAGTCCTAGAAATGTGCTAATCTTGCTTTTTGTGCTTCTGAAGTTTCACTTCTATATAACTGTTCTTATTAACTGAAATACATCAACTCAGAATTTGTATGGTGTTTTTCTTTTTGTGTATGTTGTATGTATGTATGTGTATGTGTGTATGTGTGTGTGATTTATCACAAGTCAGTGTGCAATAACATGCTACAGAGTACCCTAAAGGAACCACTTACTTATTTTTCTCCTTTATGAACACCATGATAGCTTCATATAAAAAGTCTGGAAAACAGAATGTGTCAATTTTTTTTTTCAGTCAACTAAACAATTGTCACAGAGATCTAGTCATGTGTTCAGTGCTAACACACAGTGATATGAAGATTACAAACATCTTACCTGAAAGAAAATAGAAATACACTAACTGAAAAGTAAATACTCTGAATGCAAATGACACTTTAAAATTTTAAGCATGTCTCTATTCAGCACATGAATACTACAGACTAGAAAGAAATATTTTGAATTTGAAAAGTGATTATGCTATTCTCATTCCTTGTAAAATCTGGACACAAGGTTTTCTAAAACTACAAATAATAGTTTAGAAAATGAATTGCAGTCACATAAGTTATCTAAAAGTAAAATTGAAGGTAAAACAATGAAGAAGCCTCAAAATCCCCCATCCTATTTTTTCTGCTCCAAGCATGTGGGTGACTACTCTTGTTTCCCTGCTAAGTGACATTAAAAACAGCTACTCTTTTTTTCCCAAATGAAGCTCTTTATTTACATAACTTAGTTCTACTTAAGACACATTTAGAATATAACTAAAGTCCAAATTTACCTAGTGAAAGAGCTGTTTTAGACATGTGTGACTTATTTCTGACATGCTATATGAGCAATTGTGTTAGGATGGCATCCATTATATGTAAAGACAAGCTAAAAATTGACACTATCATATTTCATTCCATATAAGGCACACACAGAACATTCTAATATGTAGCCTCCAAATGTAAAGTCTCCCAGTTGATTTTCAAAGTATAGGTTTGCATACAATAAAATAGCAGAAAACAGTCACTTCCCAAAACTAATGAAGTCATATTGTTTATAATTTCATTTTGTTTCTTTGAAATTAATTTCCAGTCAATATATGTTGATAGTATCTAAATCAATATGACTTTCATTATCATTTATAACATGTGCTTGCTAATGGTTTGTCTTTTTTCATTTCATATTCTTTTGAAGCATCTACCTATCTTTGAGTTAATTTTATGTATTTTCACTATACTGTATATCTATCTAAGCTAATAAAAATGACTTTGACAATCAGTTCTAATGGAAAACTTCATCATACAATTTCACTCTACATTTAAACCATATTTCTTTTCTTTTGAAAACCATTAACAGTGCAATCTGGAAAATGTCCTTGATTCAAACAGAAGGAAGATTTCCTAACTTACAAAAATAAAGTAGGAAGTGAACAATGCCACAAAACTTTCCTGCTATTCTTTTATGTATGTTCAAGTATCAGCTATGATTTTCTCATTAGAGAATACAGACATAAAATGTGAATATGGCACAGTATTATATTTGAAGAGGTGATAATGCTATTGACTGTCCAGAATTCGTAAAACAGAGATCTTGAGTATAAATAAGAGGAATGTACTGGCATAAGACATTTAAAGAGCAGGAAAAGTATTCTACATCTACAATAGAAGCACTGACTGTATAGATGCTGAAGTCACAGGTTAAGGGTCTGAAGGGTTAGATGAAAGAGTTGCAGATATGCAGATAAAGATCAGGGCAAGAAAAACACATAGGATAATAAAAGATGATGTCACGGAGAAGCACTGATCAGGTAGGAATTGATGACAGGGGTAAGTATCTACCCTTTTCCTCAACCAAACAGTAGTGGGATTTCAATAGTGTCACCTGTGTTGAAAATAAGCTTTAGATGCAAAAATTTAAAACAGAGGTGTTATTTCCAGGTTCTTACTATTACAAGTAATGTTGCTATACACATAGCTTAGCTAATGCTTTTGGAGTGTGAATGTTTGTCTTTAGGGAATACGCCTAAGAGTAATATTTCTGGATCTGAGGGGATATTGATTTCCAGCTTTCCGAGAAACTGCTATACTGCATGTCAAAGTGGCTGAACAAGTTTACACTCTCACCAACAATGGAGGAGTGTTCCTCTTGCTGTGCATCCTATCCAGAAGGGGCTGTCATCTGTGTTTCTAATCTTAGCCATTCTGTCAGGTGCAATGTGGTATCTCCAACATGTTTTGATTTGCATTTCTCTGATAGCTAAAGATGTTGTGCACTTTTTCAAGTGCCTTTTACAAATTCTACTGCTGAGAATTCATTCCCTTTATAGTTCTGAACCCCATTTTGGGCTCTAGTTTCTAGAGTTCTCTATATATTTTAGAGACCAATGCTTTATCACTTGTAGGGTTGGTAAAAAAAAATCTTTTCCTATTCTGTAGGCTGTTGTCTTGTCTTATTGACTGTGTCCTTGGCCTTACAGAAGCTTCTCAGTTTCAAGAGGTCCCACTTATTGAGTTTTGTACTTAGTGTCTTTGCTATTGGTGCTATATTTAGGAAGTGGTCACCAGTGCCAGCAAGTTGGAGGGTATTTCAAACTTGCTTTTAAATCAAGTTCAGTATGGCTGGATTTACATTGAGGTTTTTGATCCACTTGGATTTAAGTTTGTGCAAGGTGATAGGTTTGGATCTATTTTCATTTTTATACACACTAACATGCAGTTTTGCCAACACCATTTGTTGAAGAAACTATCTTTCTTCCATTGAATATTTTTGGCCTCTTTGTCAAAAATTATGTGTTCATAGGTGTTTGGGTTAACATCTGGGTCTTCAATTTGATTCCATTGATCCACAAGTCTGTTTTTATGCCAGTACCAATCTATTTTTATTATGGTGCTTCTATAATATAATTTGAAGTCAAGGATGGTGATGCCTCTAGATGCCCCTCAACTTTAGAATGGATTAACAATCTGTGGTACATCTACATAATGGAGTACTACTCAGCAGTAAGAAAATAATGATTCTCTAAAACTTACAGGCAAATGAAAGGATGTGGAGAATATCAGTGAGGCATCACAATCCCAGAAAGAGAAGCAGGGTATATACTCACTCATTAGTGGACATTAAAAAATATATAAAAAGGGAGTGATGTCATTGTATACAAAAGCTGAAGGCAAGAACATAGTTAAATGACAAAATGCCTCATTTCTGCCTAATGTTTTCTGGAAGAGGAGTAGGTGAGGAAAGACTTGTTTTCTTAAGGGTCTGGCCTCAGGGAGTTTAATTATGCTCTAGTAAGAAAATGAGCATAAGTGTGGGCATAATTCTGAGAGGTCTGATATCTGGTGCATGATGTAAAAACACCAAATAATAAATATATATATTAAAAAAGAAATACTATGATTAATATCAGGGATTCACTGGTTTTGTAACTTTTAACGGCTTTGCTTATTTTTAAGTTTTCTGGAATTATATATGTATTTGCCTTAGTTTTTTAAGTTATAGTAGAATTCTGTAGTAAGTCTATATTTTCTTGTGTTTGTTTCTGTTATTGCTATTTTTATTTTTATTAAGGAGTATTTTCTAAGTACTTCAAGAATTTGAAAGTTAGAAATTATGCATTTGTTAAAATCATTCATTGAATTTAGGTATATTTTTGCTATCTAAAAACTCACATTTTTTCAGAATCTTAAATTTATCAAAATTTATAAAGTGTGTTCTTATGATATTATGGAATTTCATTCATATCTGTTATAATGTTTGCCTTTCAATTTCTAGTTATGTTGAAGTAGGTCTCTTTTTGTTTAATTTTGTTATTGTGTTTAATCCTAAAAAATGAATAAATCAAAAAATGAAAAAACAGTTTTGATCAAGAAGCCCAGAAATGACACAGCTGCCAGGGATTTAGAAACAGAGGGTGGGAAGCTCCAGGGCATCCCTTGGGCCATCTGTTTACAAAACTGCAAACTAGTGTGGTTGGAGAGATGGGAGGATTTATGCATTCATGCAATTGAATGGCTCTTACTCCAGACTTAAAACTTTGACCTTGGACTACTCAGCTGTGTACTTGACAAACAATGATAGAGTAATTATCCTGTTAAATGTATAGGAAATAATAGATACAATTATGTTTGCCCATATTATTTGATAAACCATATGTACATTACACAAACAAAATTACAGACCTTTTGTCATTTTATAGAAGATCCTAGAAAGTAATAAATTTTTCAAATATAAGAATACCTAAGAATCAGTGTTTTTTAACTTTACATATAATCTGTTTAAGTATAATTTAAGATATCAAATGCAATAATAGATTTTACAGATAGATAATAATTTAAATTATAATCTAAAAGCACTAAATTCATGAAGTCACAAACTATTTATTAATTTGCATAGGATTGGCCTAAAGTTAATTGTAATTTGATAACACATATCTTTAGGAAGTTTTATTTTGCTGTAAAAATACCACCAAACTGCATACCTATGTTTCAGGTGAGCCAGTTTGACAGAAAGTGACATTTTTTCAATGTGATTTACATTGTCACAACTGAGAAACTGTACTCTCTGGTTGGTATTACATGGACTAGAATTTCTGATTAAAAGAAAAGTAACATGAAGGACTATAGATATTCTTGTAGGATTGTTTAAATAATAATCCCCAGTCTTACAAGAACTAGTAGAAAAAAAGGGACACAGAACTTTTGATTCACATGTGAGGGTTACACACATTTAGGCTTGTAAAGTATTAAACTAAATAATTCTTTACTACTAGAAATGGCTCAGAAAATATTTGAACAGAGGCGTGGGAGACAATTACTCTGTTGGTAAAGTGTTTGCCATGTAAGTATGAGGAACCAAGTTTAAGCTTTGTCACCCAGGTAAAACTTTGGAAGTCATGGTGATTGCAATTGTCACAGCAGTAGGGTGTCAAGTACAGGTCATTTTCTAGGGTTTTCAAGTCTGTTAGTTTACCCAAATTTTTAAGCCCACATGCCAGTGACAGAGTCTGTCTCAAAAAATTAAGGTAGGTAGCTTAGCATGGTGACACACAATTTCCAGCATTCAAGAGTAAGAACAGGCAGATCTTTATGAATTCAAAACCAGCAATATCTACATAGTAAGTTCAAAACAAAGGCTCCAAAAATTAGTCAATGTTAATAGTACTGTGGAATGGCACACCACCCTAAGTTGATGTCTAGCATTCACATGAGTTTGTGTGGAGCAGACAGGGGAGGGCAGGGGTAATGAGAGGGAGGTAAGGGGAAGAGGAGAGAGAGAAAGATAGAAGTGGGGACGTATGTTAACATGTCCATCATGTGTACATGAGCTGGGGCTCAGATGTGGATGGGTATAGATGGTGTGAATATATTGAGGACATCGGTGGGCATATCAGGTGCCAGAGCTGTGTTCTCTGGAACACAGAAAGCAGAATTCAAAAACTCCTATTTTATTTAAAATTAGAGAGGCTAAATCTATGGCTTTGAGAAGAGGGCAGATAGTGGAAGGATTTAGTGTATTGAAGAGAATTAGTAGCCCAGCAAGCAAGAATCAGAACATTATATACCATATTCTTTCATGTCAACATTTTCTTTCTTTTTTCTTTCTTAATTTCCTTTTCCCTTTCCTCTCTCTTAGAGCCAAAAATCACAGGAAGGCTGAAATGCCATAGAGAGGAAGCACCACAGTCAATTCTCATCCAGCTGTCTTGCAACTTCCTCAGCCTTGCTCCTAGTCACTTCTGCCAGTCACATCTCTCAGTTGCTTCTGTTCTCTCTGGGTTTCTACAAGCCTTATATACCTATCCATGTTAGGATTAAAAGCATGTAGCCTTGAACTCACAGAAGCAGAAATTGTTTCAGGAGCTCTGGGATCAAGTGTGGAGGTTACCACTCCCAGCTCTCCCTGTGCTGGGATTAAAGGTGTGTGTGACTGGCTCAGCAGCTTATTTTTGTATTCAAGGTTTAAGAATTTCCTGATCTGTCTGTCTAGGATTTGACTGAGTGATCTCTCCCCAATATTCAGGTTTTATTAAAAATGTAATACATATCCACATATCCCCTTTTTGCCAAAAATAAAAAGAAAGTTATAATTAACATAGGAAAGACCACATATAATAGGTACAATAATTATATACTATAATATATAAACAATTATTACTTAAAAAATGTCTAGTTCATTAACAATTGACAGATTCGAAGAAAGTATTCCATTATTTATCCTATTTTGGTGAGTCCAAAGGAGTGTACATAATCTACTTTGTTTCTAACTTATATTACTAACTAAAAACTATATTTTGATGTCTCTTAAACTTACTTTAACTTTTCTTTTCTAAAACTGTCAGTAGATAACTGTAACTATTAACTATCTCTTCTTCAAATTTCTCAGAAACCCAAGAAGGAAGTAATATCAAGCAAACAGCAACTTCCAAAAATGTAAGAAGTGAAACAGCTGGCTGCCTGGAGAGTAACCCAAAGTTCTTCTGTTTGTTCAAACATTAATCTTTGGCCAACAGGCTTATCATGTCTGATAGACTTCTCTGGGAAGCAGAATATTCCCAAAGTTCTTTCTATCTTGTTTTGGCAAGGTTCTGCAATTCTTTTGTGTGTTTCTCCTGTTTGTCCATTTTGAATATCATATTGTCAGCAGTCAAGGTAAAAGTACTTTTTTGCCCAGTGGCTATCTTTTGTCAAAAGAAGGTCAACTCATATGCAGAAATTTCCTTCATGTCCAAAATCTTCTCTGAAGTAGATTGGTGCTGCCAGGAGCAGATGTCCCATTATCAAAAAAAGAATAACCTATGTTTTTGAAATTTCTTAAATGCCATATTCTACAGATTTCTGAATTTCTTGAAGAACACCTGTCCATCTAAAATATATCTAATCTTGAAAACATATCTAATATGACTGTAAGCTTGATTGTAATGTCTAACTATTAACTTGCATTTATTTATATGCTAATTAATTGGTAATAATTACTTTCCTGGACTAGCAAATATATTTCATGCTATAATATTTTGAACAAACAGGAATATATGTATAGTGACAAAATTAATCTCAACCTTATATCAATATACACAATTTATATACAATATAGAAAAAATCAAATCCAATATAAAATATTTAAAGCTAGTATTTTTTTAAAGTAGATTCAGTAATCTATCTTTATATCCTATTATATCTGTATCCCTTTTTTAAAAAAAGGAACACTAAGTCTAATCTCTCCTGCTAAGTTTTTTTCTAACCATAACCAATAAAAATTTTTAACCAATTATCCTAAACAATGACAATCATCCATAACCCATTAAAAGACCAAAAACTACCCACCCCACTAGTTGGGAATGTGGGTTTTGTGTTCTTAAATTTGCCTGCTATCTTGGGAGTGATGTCATCTTTAGGGGACCCTGAAGAGTGTTATTGATTGTCAAGTCCTGAAATGTGTAGCTGTATCATTTGTTATGCAGTCTTTGCATAGAAGTAAAGTGCATGGCTTGTCTCATGTCTAGGCTAGAGAGTATGTAAAGCTGGTTTATCTCAGCTAGCCACTTTAAAAATGCCCTGAGCAATTAGTATTCCAAATCTGATCTGTGGTTAGTGTTTGTCAGCCTGGTGCCTTTGTCATAGTCCATGTGATATCCTTGTTGTGGGGCCTCATCTTCCATTTGGACGCTTCAAGTTCACATTGTCATGGATCACTGTGTAAAACTAAAACACTAAAACCTAACAAAATATACAGAAAGCTAAATGCAAACACTTTTATTCAGAATAAGATTATTGACAATAGAACTGTCCTTTTTAGTCATTCTTCTGTTCCATATCAGGTGGCTCTTCTGATATGATACAGAGATTTTGCCTTTTTCATTTAACAAGTATGCTTGGGTTTAAAGAAGGAGAGAGCCACACTCCAACTACAAAGCCAGCCTTAATTTATACTTTAATTGAGACTTAAATTTAACTTGTAATTAAAAACAGAGGTTAAGAAGAAAGATTTTACCACAGAGTATATTGGTACCAATAGATGTGAAATTCTTTTGCTTCTGAATTTTTTTGGATAGCTTCCCTTTTGTTATATGTGTCTAGATGTCCAAGGTCTTTTATCTTTCTGGCTTTTTATAAAGGTACAAACAAAAACCTGCCCCAACCCTTTGTTTTTTCTTATATCTTGTAAGAATTGTAGTATGTATAAATGAGTCATCAATTCTTTTTTTCATAAAGTTTCACTTGTTCCAGTTGAGTTTCTATTAATTTTGATGGTAACCATAAGTTTTCTTTACATGTGGAAACAAAAGCAAAACCTCTTCCTCAATGTAGCACTTAGCCTGGCTTCCATACTGAGGTCAGTACATCTTTAAAATAGACAGGTTGTTTTAGCTCATCTGTTTTTCTATAGTCCGATGCCTTTCAGCAGCTGTTGTTCCTTTCTCATTAGCAATGAGAAAATTCAAAATTAATAAAGCACTATGTAGTCTATTTCTAGGTGTCTATTTTACTCATTTTTGTTTATTTAGCATCTCATTTAGAGTTTGATTTGATCTTGCTAAGATTGCTTACCTTGTAGGATTGTGTAGTATTCCTGTATTATGCTTATTATAATAAGCAAAAAATTGTTTCAATTTACTAGAGACATATGCTGCAGTATTGTCTGCTTAAGCTCTACAGGTATTCTTATAATGGCCATAACTTCTAGCAAATGCATGATTACAAAATCAAACTTTTCTGAACTGAAAGCAGTTGCCCATTGAAATCCTAAAAACATTTATTGTATGATATACATACCTTAATTTTCCAAATTCTGTAAAATAAAATGCATCCATCTGCCAGATTTCATTTCTATTTATACCTTTAGGTTTATTCCCTGCTGGTAGTGGAGTTTAATTATAGAAGGAACAGGTGGGACATCTTTTTACAATTTCTTTGGCTTGTTGCCAAGTGATGGAGAAATCTTTTTGGAATTTTTACCATTCAAGTGCCCTTTTTTTTAAAACTCCGAGGCCTCTAGCACATTTCCTATTAATAGTTTATTAATTTCATCATTACCTTGCACTAAAGGACCTGGCAGACCTATATGAGAGCAAATGTGTTTTATACAGAAGATACGATCCTTATTCCTGATTATATTTTGTAACTGAATAAATAATGAACTTAATTCTGATACATAATTAATAAAATCAGAAGTTTCAATGTGTAAAACAATTCTTTCTGCATACTGAGAGTCAGTGACTATGTTGAGAGCTTGGGTAAAATCCATTAATACCATTACAATAGCATATAATGCTGACTTTTGAACAGAATTATAAGGGTTTTGAATCATTTTGGCTTTATTTTCTAATTTATTTTTTTTCTTTATTTATTTTGTATTTATATAGAAAAACAGCAAATTGAATCTAAAATGCTGATAAGCTAACAATAACTATAAAGAAAATGTAAATCATAAGCATGACTTGTCAAGGATGATAATGCAAATAATTTGCTACACATAAAATTACTTTGTGTTCATCTTTCCCTCTGAATTTTTTTTTCTATCCCTGTATATCCTTATTCAAGGGCCATTCCCCCTCCCACCACATCAGGTCATTTTTTTCTTATCCACAACTCCCCATCCCATCCCTGGGCAGGCAGCAGAAAGTCCCATGGTCCCACTGGTCCAATAATGCTTAGTTCAGTCTCCACTCCTGGCAAATCCAGGATTGTCCCCCCTCCCACAAGAGTGAGTCGGGTATTCCTCTAGGTGGAGTGGGATCTGAAGGGTCAGTCCAGGGTGTTTCAGATCCCAAGCTGTTCAGTGGTTGTGGTTTGCAACTTGGGCATGCTTTGCTTTTTTCTTGTTTGTTTGGTTAGAAACCACAAATGAGTGAGTACATCCCCTACTTATCTTTCTGAGTTTCTGATACTTCACTCAGGAGGATGTTCTCCAAATCCATCCATTTGCTTGCAAATTTTAGGATATTATTTTTTCTTACTGCTGAGTAGTATTACATTGTGTAGATGTACCACAGTTTGTTAATCCATTCTTCAATTGAGGGACATCTAGTTTTTTTCCAGGTTCTTGCTATTACAAATAATTCTGCTATGAACATAGTTGAGCTAATATTTTTGGAGTGTGAATGTGCATCTTTAGGGTATACACCCAGAAGTGGTATTGCTGGGTCCTTGGGGAGATTGATTCTCAATTTTCTGAGAAACCTCCATATTGCATTCGAAAGTGGCTGAACGAGCTTACACTCCCACCAACAATGGAGTAGGGTTCCCCTTTATCCACATCCTCTCCAAATAGGCTGTCATATGTGTCTTTTATTTTAGCCAATCTAACAGCTGTTAGGTGGTATCTCAAAGTTGTTTTGATTTACATTTCTCTGATGGCTAAAGATGATGAGCACTTTTTCAGGTGCCTTTCAGCCATTCGTAATTCTGCAGCTGAGAATATCCATTTTAGATCTGAACTCCATTTTTTTATTGAGTTATTCAAGGTTTTAGCTCTAGATTCTTGAGCTCTTTATATATCTTAGAGATCAGTCCTCTATCTCTTGTAGGGTTGGTGAAAATCTTTTCCTAATCTGTAGGCTGTTGTTGTGTCCTATTGACAGTGTCCTTGTATTTACAGAAGCTTCTTAGCTTCAGGAGACCCCACTTATTGATTGTTGGTCTTAGTGTCTGTGCCACTGGTGTTATATTTAGGAAGTGGTCACCTGTGCAAATTTGTAGAAGTGTATTTTCCACTTTCTTTTCTATCAAGTTCAAAGTGGCTGGGTTTATGTTGAGGTCTATGAACCACATGGATTTGAGTTTTGTGCAGGATGACAGGCTTGGATCTATTGCACTTTTCTACACAATTTCATCCAGCTATGCCAACACCATTTGTTAAATATATTATCTTTTTTCCATTGGATTTTTTGGGCCTCTTTGTTAAAGATCAGGTGTTCATAGGTTTTTGGGTTAATGTCTGGATCATCAATTCTATTTCATTGGTCCACAAGTCTGTTTTTATGCCAGTACCAGGCTGCTTTTATTACTGGAGCTCTATAGTATAACTTGAACTCAGGGATGGTGATACCTCCTGAGGTTCTTTTGTTGAGTAAAATTGTTTTGGCAATCCTGGCTTTCCTGTTATTCCAAATGAAATTGAGTATTGTTCTTTCAAGGTCCAAAAAGAAATTGTGTTGGGATTTTGATAGGCAGTGCATTGAATCTGTAGATTGCCTTTGATAGAATTGCCATTTTTACTAAGTTGATCCTACCAATTCAGGAACATGGGAGAGCTTTCCATTTTCTGATATCCTCTTCAATTTCTTTCTTCAGTGATTTAAATTTTTGTCAAATATTCTGTTACTTCTTTGGTTATAGTTACTTAAAGGTATTTAATACTATTTGCAGCTAAAATGAAGGGTAATGTTTCCCTTATTTCTTTTTCAGCTCTTCTATCTTTAGTCTATAGAAGGGCTACTGCTTTCTTTGAGTTAATCTTCTATCCTCCTACATTGCTGAAGGAGTTTATCAGTTGTAGCAGTTCCTTGGAAGAATTTTATGGGTCATTTTTGTATACAATCATATCATGTGCAAATAGAGATAGTTTCACTTCTTCTTTTCCAATTTGTATCCACTTAAGCACTTTTTGTTCCCTTATTGCTTTAGCTAAAACTTCGAGAACTATATTGAATAGATAAGGGGAGAAAGGACATCCTTCTCTAGTTCCTGATTTTAGTGGGATTGCTTTGAGTTTTTCTCCATTAAGTTTGATACTGGCTGTCGGCTTCTTGTTAATCACCTTTATTATATTTAGGAATTCTCCCTGTATTCCTCATCTCTCCAGGGCTTTAATCATAAAGGAGTGTTGGATTTTGTCAAAGGCTTTTTCAGCATTTAAGGATATGCTCATGTGGTTTTATTCCTTTATTTTGTTTATACGATGGATAACATTTACAGTTTTTCATATGTTAAACCAGCCCTGCATTTCTGGGATGTAACCTACTTTGCATGCTGGATGATATCTTTTATACATTGTTGTATACGGTTTGCCAAAATTTTGTTGAGAATTTTTGCATCAATATTCATAATGGAAATTGGTCTGTAATTCTCCTTCTCTGTTGTGTCTTTGAGTGGCTTGGGTGTTAGGGTAATTGTGGCCTCATAAAAGAAATTTGGCAATATTCCTTAAGTTTCTACTGTGTGAAATAGTTTTAATAGTAACAGTAGTAATTCTTCTTTGAATGTCTGATAGAATTAGGCACTGAAACCATCTGGACCAGGGCTTTTATTTTTGGGGAGGTTTTCAATGACAGCTTCAATTTCCTTAAGGTTTATAGGCCTTTATAGGAAAGTAATCTGATTTTGGTAGATGTTACTTGTCCAGAAAGCTGTCCATTTCTTCCATGTTTTCCCTTTTTGTGGAATACAGATTTTCAAAGTATGACCTGATAATTTTTTGTATTTCCTGGAGTTCTCTTGTTATGCCCCCCTTTTCATTTTTGATTTTGTTGATATGAACTCCTCTTGATTTTTTTATTAGTTTGTCTAAGGGCTTATCTATCTTAACTTTCTCAAAGAACCAACTCTTAGATTCATTGATTTTTTGTATTGTTCTTTTTGTTTCAATTGTATTGATTTCAGCTCTACGTTTGATGATTTCTTGCTGTCTACTCCTTCTAGGTGAGTTTGCTTCTAATTGTTTTAAGGCTTTCAGCTGAGCTGTTAGGTCTCTAGTGTGGGATTTCTCTAGGTTTTTCATATAGGCATCTAGCGCTATGAATTTTTCTCTTAAGACTGCTTTCATTGTGTCTCACAAGTTTTGATACAATGTGGATTCATTGTCATTAAATTCTAGGAAGACTTTGATTTCTTTCTTAATTTCTTTCTTGACCCAGAGATGGTTCAGCTGAGTGATGTTTAGTTTCCATGAGTTGGTAGGCTTTCTTTGGGTTTTGATGTTGTTGAACTCTAACTTTAGGCCCTGGTGGTCCAATATGTTACAAGGGATTATTTCCATTTTTTGTATCTGTTGATATTTGCTTTATGACCAATTATGTGGTCAATTTTGGAGAAAATTCCATGAGGAGCTGAGAAATATGTATATTCCTTTGCATTTGGGTGGAAGCTTCTGTAGATATCTATTAAATCCATTTGCATCAAAACCTCTTTTAGACTCCATATTTCTCTGTTCAGTCTCTGTCTGGTTGATCTATACAAGGTTGAAAGTGGGGTATTGAAGTCTCCCACTATTAGGGTGTAAGAATTGTTGTGGGATTCGAGCTTTAGCAGTGTTTCTTTTACATAAGAAGGTGCCCTTATATTAGAGGCTAAATATTTAAGACTGAAATCTCCTCTTGACCAATTTTTCCTGTGGTGAATAAGTAGTGACCATCTTGTTCCCTTTTTGCTGCTTTTAGCTTCAAGTCTACTTTGTTATATATTAGGATTGCAACTCCTGCTTGTTTCTTAGGACCATTTAACTGCAAAATCTTTTCCCAATTCTTTATTCTAAGCCTTGCGCTTGAGTTGTGTTTCTGGTAGGCAACAGAAGGATGGCTTCTGTTGTTGTATCCATCTTGTTAGTATGTGATGCTTTATAGGAGGGTTGAGTACATTGATATTAAGGGAAATTAGTGACCATTGATTCATATTTCCTGCCATTTTTCATGGTAACTTATTTTTATTTCCTTTCTCTGGGGTATTCTTCTGTGGAATTATTGATTGTTTGTAATTTCTTGGGTGTATCTGGGGTCCTTAGATTGGAATTTTCCCTCTAATTCTCTCTGTATTGCTGGATTGGTAGATTGATATTCTTTCAGTCTGACTTTGTCATGAAATATCTTGCTTACTCCATGTATGGTGATTGATAATTTTGCAAGGTATAGTATTCTAGTTTGGTAGCCATGCTCTTTTAGCATTTGTATAACTTCTGACCAAGCCCTTCTAGCTTTTGTCGTGTCCATTGAATAGTCAGGCGTTATTCTGATGGGTCTGCCTTTATATGTGAGTTGGCCCTTTTCTTTTGCAGCTCTCAAAATTTTTTCTTTGTTCTGTATGTTATGTGGCTTGATTATAAGGGGGTGTACTGACTTTTTTGGGGGGTCATATCTATTTGGTGTTCTGTAAGCTTCTTGTATCTTTATACACATTTCCTTCTTCAGGTTAGGGAAGTTTTCTTCTAAGATTTTATTGAATACATTATCTGTTTCCTTGAGCTGGTATTCTTCTCCTTCTTCTATTCCTATTATTCTCAAAATAGGTCTTTTCATGGTGTCCCAGTTTTCCTGAAAATTTTGAGTTATGGCTTTTTTAGTTTTACTATTTTCTTTGACTGATATATCTATTTTACCTACTGAGACTTGCAATTCAGAGATTCTATCTTCCATCTCTTGAACTCTATTTGTTATGCTTGTATCTCTGGTTCCAGCTTTTTCCTTCAGATTTTCTATTTCCATCTTTGCCTCATTTTGTGCCTTTTTTATTGCTTCTATTTCAGCTTTTAGTTCTTGGCATGTTTCTTTCATAGATTTGTTCATCTCTTCCAATTTTTTGTTTGTATTTTCTTCTATTTCTTTAAGGCTATTTTTCATATCTTCTTTGAGAGCTTCGATGATCATCAAAAAGGAATTTTTGGTGTTGCTTCCTTCTGTTTCCTCTTCATTGCTCAATTCATGTCTTGTATTAGTAGGGTCACCACTTTCTTCTTGAGTTACCTTGTTGTTCTTTACATTATTATATAAGTTTTTGCACTGGAATTTGCCCATGGCTTTAGTGGTTCACAATTAGGTGGCTCCTGGTCAGTTGTGGCACTTGTGACCTCTGAGTAAAAGGTCTGCTCAATCACTACTTCTGCACTGTGCAGGGGACTGAATTTCCAGTCTTAAATCCTTCTCTCTTTGACCAGTTGTAGGTGGGGTGGTGGCTCTGCAAACTCCCTCAGCAGCAGCTGGGGGCACTCTGACAGGCAGAGTTTATCTCCTCCTTTTCCAGAGTGCACTGGGACATGCTCTGCAGAGAGGATCAGGTCCCAGAACCAGAACCGACGGGAGCTCAACTCTCCTCTCCCTGGCAGGGATAGAGGCGCTTGGGACTGCTGACCCCTCCTCACCTCTGGGCGGGGTCTGAGTCTCTCCTTCAGGGTCCCCAGTCCTTATCTGTCTGCTCAGTTGGAGGTGGGTAGCTGTGCTAATTCCCTCAGCAGTAACTAGGTGGACCGTGAAAGGTAGAGTTTATCTCTGCCTGCTCCAGAGTGCACTGTGAAACGCTCTGCCTATTTTCTAATTTTTAACCTGCTTTTCCTGACTTATTTGCATCAGTATAAAATGTGGGGGCTCTAGTAATTGGTTTATCTCATACAACACAAGGAAGAAACCAATTGGTTTTCTTTAAAAATTCAATTATTTTCCATAGAGGGTATTTGTTGATAATATCTCCCAAAAAATTACTGCAGGCTCTTTGCCAAGCTTCATTTTGTACCTATAATTGGTCAATTTCTTGATTAGTTAAAGGTACAACATTTTCTTCTGGGTCCATTCCTTTTAATTGATGAAGTTTTAATTTCCCTTTAAAGATCAATTCAGAAATCTTTTCCACTTATGTCTTTAATTTTTTACTCGGTTTATGTGGTAGAAATATCCATTCCAATATAACATTTTCCCTTCACATTAAAATTCTCATGGGGGAATTCTTAGAGAGCAAGATAACTAGGATGCAACTAAGGTCTGGATCCACATGATCCACATGTGCATCATGTAATTTCTTTTCTATTCTCTCTCAGCTTCAGGTGACAGTTCTCTTGTACTATTTAAGTCCTTGTTACCATTTAAGATTTTAAACAAATTATCCAGTTCATCATTTTTTATTCCAATAGTGGGTCATCAATTGGCAATGTCTCCTAGTAATCTCTGAAATTCACTTAAAGTCTTTATTCTTTCTCTCCTGATTTGCACCTTTAGGGATCTAATTTTTGAAGGTCTGTTTTATAACCTAAATAATTAATGAAATCTCCCCTTTGTATTTTTTCAGGTGCTATTTGTTATCACCAAGGAGCTAAATTCTTTATTTACTTCGTCAAACATTTTTTTCTAGAGTATCAATGTTGGAATCTGCCAATAGGATGTCATCCACATAATGGTATATTATGGATTTTAGGAATTTGTTTTGAATTTTTGTGTTGGCCTTTGTACATAATGCTGACATAGTATAGAAATATTCAGTATTCCTTGAGGGAGGACCCTCCACTGATACTTCTTTACAGGCCAAGAATTTTTATAAGTGGGCATTGTAAAGGCAATTTTTTTATCTTGTTCTTTTAAAGATATTGTGAAAAAAAAAACAGTCTTTTGAATTGAAAAATATGATGGGCAATTCTTTTGATAAAAGAGACAGTAAAGGAATTATAGACTGTAGAGACCCATTGACTGCCACCATTCTCAATTCTACAGATTTCTTTTTAAAAACAAATACTGGAGAGTTCCAAGGGCTCATTGATTCTTCTATATGCTGAGCATTTAACTGCTCCTGCACCAGCTGCTCTAAGGCTTGGAATTTCTCTTTTGTAAATGGTCATTGATTAATCCATATAGGCTTATCTGTTAGGCATTTTAATGGTACTGCTGTGAGTGTCTTTGAAAGATCAACAGCTGTTGTGCCTTGTTTCTGTACAGCTTGTATAATTTGTGAATGTTTCTCATAATACCTTCTAATATTTGTTCCAGAAATATGTGTTAGTTTATGATTTATTTCTGTGTTTAGAGGAATGTTAATCTGTGTGTTCCATTGCTGTAATAAATCTTGTCCCAATAAATTTATGCCAATGTTAGCCACATATGTCTTTAACATTCCTCTTTGTCCTTCTGGTCTTATACACCCACGCCATTTTGCACTTTGTTTTACTTGGGATAAAGACCCAATCCCCCAAAATTGAACATTTACCTCCTGAAGGGGCCAACTTGGATGCCATGACTCTGATGAAATTATTGATACATCTGCCCCTGTGTCCAAAAAACTTTCAATAACAACATGATTTATTTGTACTTTTAATTTTGGTTATTGTTCATTAATAGAAGTTTGCCAGAATATTTTTTTAACAATTTTCCATGAGTTTTTTTTTTCTTTTTCTATAGAGTCTCTCTCATTTATTGTAGTATGTTTTTTTCAAAATAGGTTTTATTTTCTTTAATTGTTCTGTGGAGGTATATTCTCCACAAGAGGGGAGTAAAATTGCCCTGGATTAGATATGGGGACTTTTGAAAGTCCCCCTTGGGCACTTTCTGAAGGCAGAAGGTAACTTTGTCTGTCCCTTGTTGAACAACATTCATTAGTCCAGTATCTACCTTTTCCATATCTCCTGTATACTCCAGAAGGAAAGGGTGTTCTCTTGTGATTATTCCTTACAAAGGCACTGTTCTGGTAACACCTTGATTACAGTTTCTTTGTATATGACCTTGCTTTCCACAATTATAGCATTTATCATTTTGTCTTTTTCTTATACCTCTAGAAATGGCCTATCCTACCCAGCTACCACATTTATAAGAATCTACATTAATTGTTTCATAAATCCAATCCTCTACTGGTGCTGACCTTGCTTTTAATGGTCTTACTATTTTTTTTACATTGTGTATTAATGTTCTCAAATGCCAGGGATTCAATTATTATTCACTTTGCTTCTGAATCCAGTACTATTCTATTTACTGCTGCAGATAATCTCTCCAAAGGAATTTAAAAGTTTCCTTTGGGCTTTGTAATTTTTTTTTGTGAATGATTGAGGTTTTTTTCATATTTCTTCTATCCAATCCCAAGCACTTAGTGCTACCATACAGCATAAATCAAGAATGTGTGAATTGCATAAGAATTGCCTTTCAATATCAGAATATTCTCCCTTCCCATGAAGTTGGTCTTGGGAAATTTCTATGCCTCTGGCTCTGATTCTATCTTCTGTTATTTTAGGCTCTTCTTTCTACCATGTTTTTCACTGCAAAGTGGCTCTGGTTCCAAAACTGCAGTAACTGTATCTAACCAGTCCTTAGGGGTGATCCAATGGCAACAAGATCAGTAATTCCACATATGTTTTACAAATGGTGAATGTATTTTATATGTCATGATGACATCTTTAACCCTTTATAGTTCTAGCATTTGTACCAAAGACCAATTAACTTCTCTAATGGTTATTGGGTATAATAGTGTTGGCTGTTTGATAAAATTCAGCTACTTTTCTGTAGCTTTAGATGATATTGCTGACATCTGTTCTTTATAGTCCTATGTTTATGTTTGAATATCTTTGAGCTTCTTTCTAATAGAAATTTTAAAGACTTCTTTCTTGGCATTTATATTAATTGACTTCTTTAATGATAAAACAGAAGTCAAACAACAGATATGCATAGTAAACATTTTGATGATAATTTCATCTACTTTATTTATCTTTCCCTTTATTGGTTCCAATACCAAATCATCTAAAGAAAGATCACAGAAAAACCACGCAACCTCCACTGCCTTAAACAAATTTCCCTCTTTAAAAAAAGAAAATCTGTTGTACTCACCAATTTAGTTATTAGAGTTCGTTCAAGTTGTTGTGAAGTGGGGCAGCTACCAAATGAAACAGCAGCCCAATGAGAGACTAAGAAAGTGAAAGAACCTGCATCCCACTAGGAGAAAGAGGCCACTATCTGAAAAACTTACCCAGACTAAAGTGAAATGGAAACATTTGTGGCCAGGTCTGCCTAAAGCTGGAGGCTAGCTCAACAGTCTAACCAGCTGATAATTACTTCCCTCGTTACGTGTTGTTCTGGCAAGTAATCAGCTTTTATTGAGGGGGGTGGAAATTTCTGCCCCAAAGTTGGGCACCAAATGTACAAATGTAGTTTCACAAATGAGACTCAGAGCCAAATATTGAGGGGAAGGCAAGGCTGAAATGTCAGAAAGAGGAAGTACCACAGTAAATACTCACCCAAACCCTCTTGCAAATTCCTCAGCCTCGCTCCTGGTCACTTCTGCCAGTCACTTCTGCTAGTTGATTCTCCCAGTTGCTTCTGTTCTGTCTGGGTTTCTACAATCTCTTATTACCCATTCAAGTTAGGATTAAAGGGATGCAGACTTGAATTCACAGAAACAGCAGAAGTTCTGTTTCTGGAGTTGTGAGATCAAGGATAAAGGTCACCACTCCTGGCTTTCCCTGTGATTGTTGTAGATTAAAGGTGTGTGTGACTGGCTCAGCAGTTTCTCTTTGCATTCAAAGTTTAAAAATTTTCTGAGCTGTCTGCCTAGGATTTGACTGCATGATCTCTCCTCAATAGTTAGGTTTTATTAAATATGTAATATGTATCCACATCTCTCTCTCTCTCACTCCCCCTCTCTTTCCTTCTTCTTCCTTCCTTCCTTCTCTCTTTCTTGGTGTCTTTCTTTCTCATTCTTTCATTCTCCCTTCTCTCTTCCCCACTTCTGCTTCCTCTTTTCTTTGTCTACTGTGGCAGGTTCAGGTACATTTTAGCATGAACTAAGCGGGTTTGAGATCTTAAGGACTCCCAAATTGGGCATGGCCAGCCCCTTTTGAAGATCCATTGAACACTGCCTACCCACTCAGTTTGTTCCCCAACTTCTAAGAGAAAAGATTGTTGCTGCTGCTACATGAGATACTTCAACCATCCAAGAATTGCTAAAAGGTTCACTCTTGTATCAATGAGTGTTTTATATAAACCCTTTAATAAATATTAATCCTTTAAATAATTAATTGGCAGGAAATAATTTGTATAATAATCTGTGTATCTTTTTTTTTTCTTCATTTAAACAACGTATTATGCAGCCCTGGCTGGCCCAGAATTCACAGAAATCTACCTACCTTTGTCTTTCATTTTCTGGGATTCAAAGGATACATGACCGTGCCAAGCCCTAAATTTTTTTTCAATAAAAACATTTATGTAATAAAAAGGATGAACCACCTTTATATTTTTACTCAGAAATGTCAAAGACCATTTTGTTTACACACAAACACACATACCAAAAAAATGAAAAATATCCTAAAATATATTTAGGAGATAAAGTGATGTGGAGAAGAGAGAGTGACTTGAAGCAACAGGAGGGGGGAGGGATTTTGAACAAAATTATACACAAATAAAAATATGACTTTATTCATAATTAAAAGAAAGAAATATATAGTAAGAAACATTAAATAATATTTATTATCAAACAATGTTATAAATTAATTTGTCACCACCCCTCTAATTCTGATATTCTGAAAAATAAAATGTTTTTCATGTCTCTACTCTCAGAATTCTTTCTCTTGATAACATACTTCTCTTTGTTTTTTTCTCCCTCTTATTCTACAAAAATTTTTATGTTTGTCTTATTATTTTCTGAAAAGACTTCAAAATAGAGAAAAATGTTTCTGGAGATTGTTGTAGTTTGTAAGGCAACAATTGGTTCTTTGGTGGTGGGTTTAGTATCTGCCTTGTCCACAGTGTGTTCTGTACAAGGAGATTCTTGTTCACTGAAGTTGGCTATTCATAGTAGACAGAATGAACATAGGGCACTAAGCAGAATACACTGTGTGCCCAGAAGTATTGTTGACTGAAGGCCAGCCAAGGTCTCCTCTCCAGCAGCCAATGTTAGTTTCCCCAGTAGAGTCAATGCAGCAAGGCAGATGGAGAGGAGAGAATCTTACCAGCTATCTGAATTGCTTTCTTGGGCCATGTGTGCTCCCTACAGTTCCTTACATAAATTGAATAAAATGCTCAGTTCCATTCCTCAAGTGCTTTCTGTTGTCCTTTCTGTGCACTTATTAAAAACACAAAAGCGTCATTCCATCCACAAAAAGTTGTAAGAGTCAAAACAGAAATTAAGAAATAAGCATACTGGTTTTATCAACACTAAAGAATATATTATAATGCATACTTGACATTACAGCTTTAATAGGTAATTAAAAACTTGTTTTTTTGATGAATCAGGATTCTTAGGTACTAACATTAGCATTTAATGTGCATTTTTTCCATATAGATATTGTGTTGACATTTAAAAGCATAAATCATTAAAATTTTCTATCATTGAAATAAAAATATCTATATTTAAAATTTTTACTTTATCATTTCAAGTTTTCATATATATATATATATTACTTTATAATCATATCTATTCCTCACTATTTATTCCAAATGGAATCCTCTGAAAGCCTCATCACAACATGTCCATGTTTATTTTCCTTATCCCCCAATCTAAAAGCCACAGCCCATGAATACAACCCACTGGACCATGGATAACCTACCAGGATTCACAACCCAGTAAAAAAAAAAGGGCCTTCTCTTTAGTTTAAAACAGAAGTAACTAAATATCCAAAACTTTTAGTAGTCTAAACTATGTCTGTGACAAAAATCAGGACTAAACTAAAGGTTTGCCTGTGTTCCTTAAGGATTTAAGTCCAGAATTACTTCAGATGTTTACAATGGATAGACAAATCTGTTAGATACAAACCACCTAGAAGAGAAGTGGGCAGTTTGCTCAATATAAATTACTCACTGGAGTAACAAAAAATGAAGTAGAATATATGGGTCATAATGGAAGAAATGCTTTTTAAAAAATATGTTCACTGATGTTACTGGGGAGGTGGTGTCATACAAAAGGTGAAATAGAGAAAAAATGATTTACTATGTCACCCAAGCTATTCTTGACCTAATGACCCAAGCAATTCTGTTTTTTCAACATTCAAAGTTGCCTCAAAATCATGGCCTTTGCCATTTTTGTTCTTGCACCTAGTGAATAGCTCCCATGATTTATCCATTTTTTTTTCTGCTTGGTGGTACCTAAATTTTATTGGCTAACACTTATTAAATAATAAGTAGAAATAACTAAAATGACTAACTTAATATCTATGCATAAAGAGAAATGCCAACATTTCCACATCTCAGGAAGCTAAGGTAGTTATATTTGAGTTTTAAGGTTAGTTTAAGCTATACTATCACAAATAATAATAATAATAATAATAATAATAATTACTAAGTATTATAATTACTAATAATACTCAACTATCTTCTAAAATAAATATAATCATATCATGCAAGTAAATTGTCAAGCCATGATTTCATTGTAAGATTAATTTAATTATAATAATATTGATATGAATTCATACTTAGTATATTATATTTTTCTTCTTATAAAAGGAAAAAACTGCCTTAAATAAGACACTCTAAAGACTTTTTGCTTACATATTTTGTTGTGCACAAGCTCTATCTTTGAACCTTAATGTAAAAGTGCATATAATTCAACATATATGGCTTAAGGAATATATTTGAAAGTCATTCCAACACTTGAAAAATACCTTAGCTATACATGTGATTGAACACAAAATTTATGACTCACGAATTACAAACTAAATAATACTCACCATGTTTGTCTTCTTACTCACACCCAAAGTAATCATGTGATCTGTAACTGACAAAACTCAAGTAGAAAAAGATACTTTTTCCCAAAAAAAAATATTTTTTGGCCATTAGAGAAGAAGAAATGAACATTTCTCATTATATGGTATCATTAGTTTTATTCTTTGCTTCTTGTTGGAAATATTCAGGCTTATTTCATTACCCATGGGAGTCATTATAATATAAAAGTGAACAAACTCATTTTAAGAAATTCAAATGAATAATAGTTTTTTAAAAATATTAATCATTTGTGTTAAGGAAAAATATTCTCTTTGCATATTGTTTGAACTCATTTAAAGCAGTTGAGTTGTCATCTTGCTATCTATACAACAATACTCAAAACCATAATAATAATAATAACAACCACTATTTCATTGGCTTAACATTTCTTAGTTTCAGATTATGAAAGGTTTTCCCCATGAAATAGTGTCTTGTTCACATTTAAATTATTACTGGTGCTGACAAAGGGAACTAACCTAGTTTGAAAGGTACTGGATAGTGCTCAGTGTTTGGCTCTGTTAGCTCTTAATGAAGGAATCCTTGACCTTGTGACAGATGCAGGATCAAAAGTGCAATTCTGCTCTTGACAAGTTTCTCAAAAACAAATGAATTTTTAAAGAGACAGAAATTCATGGAATCTTTTTTGTACAGTTTATAATTTAGTAAATTTTAAAGAATCAGTTGAAATTGTTTTAGAACAATATGATTTTTTAAAAAAAATAAGGAATCTAGAAATAATAACATCAAAACAAATGTAAATTTGAGCACAAATGGTAGGTAATTTTGTGAGATTCTATGAAAGAGACTTTGACTTAACATTAGCTTGTTTTTTACTAAGGTGTTGTAGTGAGATTATGCTGGTAATGTAAATATTTGTCCTGATGTGGTGGGAGGAGGAAGGGACTTTGAATAGGGATATACAGAGATGAAAAAAAAAATTCAGAGGGAAAGCTGAACACAAAGTAAATATATGTGTAGTAATCTTATTTTGCATCATCACCCTTGATAAGTCATGCTTATGATTTTTATCTTCTTTATAGTTATTGTTAACTTTTCAGCATTTTAAATTCATTTTACTGTTTTTTTTATAAATACAAAATAAAAAAATCATTACAATCATTAAACATAAAAAAAATTTGTCCCTCCTATGGTTTAATAAAAGCTGATTGGCCAAAGGCAAACAGGAAGTGATGCCAGGGCTACCAGGCTAAGAAAACTCAGTAACAACTCAGAGCAGAGATAGATGCCAGACACAGATGCCAGACAGATGCCAGAGAGCCACAAGAGAGAGCTGCCACAGACAAGACAAGGACATGCAGCAGAAAGAGCAAAGAAGCTGAAATGCTGCTCTGAGAAAAGGTACTGAGCTGCATGGTTGAACATGATGGGTTGAGTTCAGATAAACAAAAACTAGCAAATTATATGCCTGTTCAATCAGTGTAAAATAATATATGCCTGTGTGTGATTATTTGAAGCAAAGTGAGCCAAGAGTGAGACTAAACTTTTGGTCCAGGCCCAGAGAGTCCGGGCCTGAACCATTTACAACAAGGTGTGCTATTTATGTATATATAAAAGCATAGATTTTGGAGAGATATTTTATACAAATTCTGATACACAAGTTTAATCACCAATGCATTTAAAATAACAGTGTATTTAAAGATATTTTAACAGAAAACTTATAGAATAAAAAATAAAGGTAATATCATAATTTGCATTTAGCAAAGCTTTAGAGATTACACAGAAACAAATGTTATCAATGCATGGCATGGATAGATTGGAATTTATGGCTATTAAAATATTTTCAACATTGAACATATTGTAAAATAATGAAGGATACAGTCAAGACTATATGTGGAATGTATGTATCTCATCAAAATTTATATCCAGAATGAGTAAGGACCCACTGTAAATATTTTTATTAAAAAAGCATTGAATGATCTAAATTTTAAAAAGAAATTGCTAAAGGACTAAAGACTCACATCACTAAAGAAGAAAAGTTGGGAACAAACAAATGAAAGAATGTCTGCTGCTGTCTGAGAATCAGTTTAATATCACTGGGAATTATAAATTAAAACCAAAATGAAGTTCCACTATAGCTTTATAAGAATGGCTAACTCAAAAAGATATTGATGTCATCAAACGCAGATGAGAAAGCAAAACAATTGAAATTGACATAATTTGTTTCAGGGAATGTGAAATCATGTGGTTGCATCAAATAACAGTGCACAATCTTCTTTTTGTCATTAAACTGACATCTTGTCTTCAGTTTATTTCTTTTTTATAGATATATAAAATAAAGTCTTTATCCATGTATCTCCTTGCGCCCCCTTTCTTCCCCCTCCCAACCCCTTCTGGTCTCTTAATGATAAACATACATGTCTATTGTTAGATTCAAAATCTGCATATTTACCATAAGGAAATGAAAGGTTACATTCATACAAAAATCTATAAATAGATATTTTTCAGCAACTTGATTAGTAATTTCCAAAATTTGAAACAATGCAAGTATCTTACAGGGAAAAAAAAAACATAAAAACATAAATTGGTTGTTCTGGGAAGATTTTTTAGGGAATACAAGCTTACAAGGCTAGTCTGATGACCTGTCTCCACTATTTCAGAATCTGTATCAAGCCAGATGTATTAAAGTGAGTACTCAGTGTACTACCCAGCACTCAGTTGAAACTTGGATGTGGAAACAGAAGAATCTCTAATAACTTCTGAGCCAGTTAACCTGGTGTTGGGAATACATACTAAGTGATCTTATCTCATCTGTCCCTGCAAACTAGACAAGTATTCTACCAACTGAGCTAAGTTCCCATCCCTAGTTGTAGAAGTTAAAATAAAAATCTTGACAATTTAAAGGAAAAAATACATTGAGATACTTCTGAACATTTCATAAATGTAAAATGTCCTTACCCCCATGTTCACTATAGCATGATCCACAATGACTAAGATAAGAAACAACTTGAGTGTTTATATATAATTTAATATACAGACAAAATTTGATACATGCATGAAATATGATTCTAGTCATTCTTCAGAAATAGGTAAATTCAACAAAAGAGCCAAATCACCTGGAAGTTTTGCTAGCATGCTAGATAAAATAACTGAATGAGAAAGGAAATTCTGCATAATTCTAATTACATGAACAACCTTGAAAATAATTAAAAGACCCTCAGATGAGGACCTTCCCTCAGGAGGAGACCCTGATTCCCAAAGACTGAGCTGAGCCACAGATCAGATGCAAATTGCAAGAGGGTTTTATTCAGGTTACGAAGATATTCTCGGGCGGCAGTAACTCGGAGAGCAGACTGGAGCACGGAGGCTTTGTTCAGGGGGCTTTTTATAGCATAGGGGAGAGCGGGAAGCACACTTACAGAAGCAAAAGGTGTGGTTATAGGGAAAACAAGGAAATCATTTGCTCATTTAAACAACAACTTTTACTTATTGGATGAAGGCCTAGTGGCGGGAAGGAATGGCAGGAGGAAACAGTCGCTTGCTGGGAGGGGGGTTTCCTGAGCATTGGCCCTGATTACAGGCTTCTTGTGGTATGCGGTCCCGGTCACGTACTTCTGGTTATCTGATGGTTCCTTAGCAACCCTTTTACTATCTGCTCGCAGGCTTGTGCTTGTGTGAGGGGGGGAGACGGAGGACCCTGGGCATGTCCAGGCAAGCCTGGACAAGTCTCAGGCAAGTTTTCCAGACTTGCTCCCACAAACGGAAAAAAAGGGGGGGTGAGCACTCCGCCGGATACCTGAACTGAATGCCTGGGTCCAGCCCTAGAACTCAGAGTCTTTCATAATAATTCAGCAAAGACAGTTCTTGGTTGGTTGTGAGGGAGGTGCTAGAGAGGCAGATGATGGTACCTGCTACAGTGTGCAATAGGCTTTGATCACACAGGATGAAATGATACTATAGATACTGTATATACAGGTAATTTTATTGCACTGTATTCTCAAGAATCTTTGAGTAAGTTAGATATTTTGAGTGAAAAAGAGAAAACCAATATTGTTTTGTTTACTTTGATTTCTGAAGCAATCAAACAGCAAGGGTTCCTTGGTCTTTATTTGTGTGAACTGTGGAAGATGGGGAAATTAGTAAATATACTTCTTCTGATAAAAAAAAAATACTGTATATATCATGTGTTTTTAATTTCTGCCTAATAACTACTGACATATATACAATGGGCATAGAAATGATCCATGATAATAAAAATCAAGATATCTTTTTATATAAAAGTTTATTTTATAAATGGATCATTAGAAGAACAAAAATGGAGAAATAAGAATACCTATGTTGAAAAAATAATATGCTTTCTGGATAGAACATAATCAATTGGAAACCAGAGCAATACAAGAACCTCAAGTTTCAAAGGTAATGAAAGTATCTCCCTGTTGCTAATACTGAACCAGTTGGCATGAGTCAAATGACAAGAGCAGTGACATGCACAAATTAACTGTAATAGTGTCCAGTACTCAACAAATGTTCTTATACATTTGCCTCTTGTATTTTGTAAATTTAAATATATAGGTCTGTCTCTCACAGGGAATTTTTCTCCTATCAATATGAGTAGGCTGAGGTTTAAAATATGCCTGTTTTGTATTCCCAGTTTTGTATTCTCAGTGTACAGTAAACATCTGAAGCTTTTGTCTGTGAGGCAAAAAGAAGGATGTTTCTGTGTGCTTTGGGAAATTTTTTTCATCATTCCATCATGTGACAAGTCATTACTCTTTTCCTGAAGACATAAACAAATAAACAAAAAAGACAAGGCTGAAAATGCTGACTATCTTATATTTCCTGAAGTGTGGATGGCAGCTAATAGAGCCAGGCTAAGTTTCAATTCCATGCATTATCTGGGGCTCTGCAAATCAGAAGGCAGAAAGTACAGCTTGCATGGTGATGCCTCAGATATAAGACAAGGAGGAGGCTTCAGGGATGATGGCGGCCCAGCCATGGAGGATTAAATGAAGGCAAATAAGAAGCTTCATGAAGTTAACAATTCTGAAGAAGTGCTCTGCCTGTGTGTGTTTGGAGAGTGAAACTCGATAGCATCATGATTCTTGAAACATTGCAAATTAGAATCCCTCGGAATAGACTCTGTACAATGAGGAGAGAACTCATTAGAGCTCACATCAAATACTCATAATAAAAAATTCCCTGCCTTTGGTGTTTCCACATGCTGCTCTATGACTCTTTCTCAATCAAGGTAAAAGCATTCTGTTTTATTGCATTAACTAAATAGTCTTTTGTTCTTTTTGATGAGTCCTGTTCCAGACTGAAGATTTCCCTTTGTTCCTCTTTATGAGCATTTTAAACACCAATGAAATCAGAAGTTTGAAGAATAAATTGTTTTGCAAATATTCTAGCTTTTTTTTATGAGATCTAGCGTATGGTAGAATCTACTGCATGCCATGTTACCTGTTTTATTGTTTCTCTGATATATCTCATTTGTTTATGATATATTGGTATTATTTTAAAATACTTTTAAATTTTATTCACTTTTATTTTAATTTGTTTTATTTTAATTCACTTAATTTGCTAAGAAATTTAGCAATGTGCACAGGAAAAACTTTAATTCTTTATATTTTCCTCAATCTTATCAAGGTTAACCTTTATAAGTGAACACTGTCTTCTACTGATATTTTTTTAGAAAATACTCAGGTAAAATTATATATAATGGTCATCAGTTTAATGGAAAACATGTTGCAGTTGCTAAGATATATAATTAAAGTTCATCTTCTAAATGTAAATATTTAAAAAGAAGCAATAATATTCAACTTTTACATTTGTACCCAAGTGCCAATGTTATAGCCATAATATGGAATAACAGCATAGTTAGGTCAAAAGAATTATTAAATTTGTATTTAACCACATAGACAGAAAATAATCTCTGGCTATTAGCAATAAACACTAGAAACAATAAAGCACACATGACAATAAGTAACTCAAAGAAATGAATGACATCAAGCAATTTTCTCCAAAACAAACAAAGAAATGCATCATTACAAGGATTGGGAAATTAATCTGGACTAGAAAATATTAAAATCATTTGACAGGTTGTATCTGCCAGTTGATAATGTGCTGCCAGTCTTGTTCTAAATGAAGATGTCCCAAGGAAGGGTGGAATCCACATGCAGATTTCAATTGGTGTAAGTCGAAACACTGGAAGAGTTGACAAGGACAGGGCAGGGCATTATAACAGACAGATTTTTCTCTTTGTTTTCTGACAAAATTAGGTAAGGTGCATAGAGGTGACAAGCCCATGACCAAAGCAGTAAACTTAAACATAATCTAATCATTTTCTGGCAGTGTAGGAAGCCTAGATGACAGTCATAGTCTCTTTTCAATGACACCAATGTTTCTTTCCTTAACTGAAAAAGTTCTGGTAGGAGGTATGTATTTAAAATTCTAGTAATAAACAATTTTTCTGCCAATATGCAATGTTTTGTAGTGAAAATGTATCTTTACTTCTCTGCACCACTACGCTATGTCCCTTCATCAGGACACCTTAGCCTTGATAATAAGATAAAGAGATAATAATATAGTAAGGAGAAAAAGATTATCTGTGTGTGTGCATTTTACACAAGAAAAGCTTTCTAATCAGACACTCTTTTTACTAGGTATTAGAGTTTTATTCGTGAATTGCACTTTTTCAGTGCAGCTAAGAAAACCATTCTCAAGTATCTAAATGCATTTCCTTTGAAGTGGATGTACAGGTTTCTTTACCTACAGTGAAGAATGAATGGTGAACTGGAGGGAAAATACTTGTAACACAGTTATTCTTTGAGATGCATCACCAAAAACTTCATAAAATGTACTTCTCTCATTACTTTTTACAACTTTTTGTTATTTACTATTTACTTTTTATAGTCATTTTGAAATTTTAGGTCCTCAGTGGATTGAAAGAAAGATCTTTCAATTTACAGATTATCAAGCTTTTTTTGAGTCAAGTAGTTGGTCCTAAAGAGTTCTACAACCTAAATGAAAATAGAAGTAGCCCACTAGGCCCCATATACTCATGTATTTAAATGCTTAGTCATTAGGGAGTGGCCCACTTGAGAGGGAATAGAAGGTGTGGCCTTATTGGAGGTGGGCCTTAAGGATTCTGTTGCTCAAGCTAGGCCCAGTGTTTTATTCTCTTCTTGCTGCCTGCCACTCTGAATGTAGGAGATTCATCTGCCTCTCAAGGACTCTACCTACATACTTGCCACCATACTTCCCACCATGACAATAATGACCTAAAACTCTCAAAATGTAAACCAGCCCCAACTAAATATATAAGAGTTGTCATAGTCATGGTGTCTCTTCACAGCCATAAACAATGATTAACACATCCTCTAATTTCTTCTTAAAATCTTGTGTATGAGTGAATCAAAACATGAATGTAATTTTAACTTATTACAAGGACAGAGAAATAGTTATAGTATTTGGTTTTTTTTCTCTTTTTTATTGTTTTTTTTAAAAAAATCCATATCAAACATTATACAAAAAAGCAAAACATTCACAATGGATAAAAAATTACTATAATAAAGCTTCTCCTTTCTATAAGATAGATGAAACATAAAAAATAAAATCTAAAGATTCTCAAGTCAGGTTTGTCTCAGCTACAGATAAAGAAAGTACAGTAGTAGGTCACAGCTAATGCCCACAGATGCACTATGGCCACCAAATTTCTGCTACAGACAAACTAGAAGTTTTGTTCTGTTTCCTTTTGTGTGTGTGTGTGTTTTAAATTACTTTATTCACCCATCACCTTTCAATGAAAAAGAATATTTTTGTTTAAAATGAACTAATGAGTGAGTACATCCCTGCTTATACTTCTGAGTTTGTGAGACCTTGCTCAGGAGGATATTCTCCAAATCCTAAAATTTGCAGGCAAATGGATGGAATTGGAGAATATCCTCCTGAGCAAGGTACTACAAATCAGAAAGATAAGCAGAAGATGTATTCACTCATTAGTGGTTTAAAAAAAATAAAAGATGTCATTGTATACAAGTGATCAAGGCTAAAACATAGCTAAATGACACAGTACTTCACTTCTGCATTGATGGCCTCTGGCAGGTGTGTGGTTGAGGAAAGACTTGTTTTCCTTAAGGGCCTGGGCACAAGGAGTTTAATTATACTCCAGTAAGCAAATGAGCAGCATGAATGAGTTTTTTTTATAAATGGGGAGATCATAAGAATGGGTATGAAACTGAAAGGACTGATAACTGAGTTTCATGGGGTACATGATGTAAAATCACCAAATAATAAGTAAAAATATGAAAAAAAAGAAAATCAACATTTTCTTATTTCTGTACTTTTCATAACCTTTCTATTTTATTTTCTATGATCTTTTCTGTTTTTTTTAAATAAATAAATTTTATAACTCAATGTGATTATTTTCCTTAGTTTCTTCATAGCATGGGATGAAAGAATGCAGCATCCAGCCTCTAAAAGACATTATTGGGAGCTCTGCCATCTCAGCCCATGAAGGCTTCATAAATGCCTGAATAGTCCCAGAGGCCTGGCCTGTGCCTAACAGAGTGCCTCAAAGCCACACAGTTATGTCTTTCTGAGAGTGTTGCAAACATTTGAGAGCCATATCATAAATTTTATCTCCACTATGAAGTTCTTCATAATTTGACAATATTGAAGAGAAAGAATAAGAATAATTTTCTTCAAACCCAAGAAGATTTGAGTTCTTAGTATGTCTTATAAAGTCATTTTTAAGATAGAGGATGTTCTTTAGCTGTGCTCTATTTACAATTCATCTAGTCACTGGGAAAAATCAGAGACATCCAAATGCTACTTTAAAATGTCCTGAAATGGACTTAGCCCACTAGGGCTTCTAATTCTCATGATGCTACAAAGAAATGGGTTTTCTATCCATGAATAACAGTGGCCAATCTCCTCTGTCTTCCTGTACCTTGAGCTACAATGGCACAATTCAATGTGAAAACCCATGACTTCTACCAATGACCACTCTGGTGTCACTATACCCATTTTTGTACTGGACTAAAATAAACTGCATCAGTTAGGAGCAGGATACATTACTTTTTTATAGTCTAAAGATTAGAAGTGAAAAGTCAGCCATATCCAGTGTCTGGTGTGGCCATGTTTTCTGTCATTCTCTAGCTGTGTCATTTAGTTACAACATCCCACTAATGAGGACTCTGTTTTCAAGAGCTAATTACATTCCCAAAGCTCTGACCATCTCAACCACTATTATAGAAACAAAAAGTTCAACAATCGTGAGAGTTTGGAGACCAGATTGAAACCTTTTTCCATAGCAGACACCTTCAGGCTCCCATTAATAATTCAACCTCTTCATTCTAGTTTTGCTCATCATATGCTCACTCCTAAGGAGCCATTTTAAGTTTACTGATTTAAATAATTTGCTTTTAGGAACCAACATTTTTGCTTTTAATTTGATGGTATAAATTACTCCAAAGTAAAGTCTAATGGCACAAACATTTATTGTGCTATTTTTTCTGATGATCATGAGTTTGGAGAGGCCTCAATAGGGGCAGTGCTTCTTCTTGCACCTTACCTTCAGGACAAGCTAGAAGTTAGTAAGGGTGGGGTCAAAAATCCTCTGAAGGTTTCTTCTATCACATTTGTAAGTGATACACATTGAAAAGAACCTCAATTACTCTTCACAGGGGATATTTTACTATTCTTTTTTTTATTATCACAGTTAATTTTATGTAAATGAATCTTCAACAATCTACTTCAACAGAAAATGGAAAAATTGAAGTTAGACTTGCAATTAATTTTTTTTTCTGACTTGAATAAATATTTCATCTCTCTACATTCTTCTTGTAGTTTTGCCTCCTCTCACATATGTAAAAAGAGCCAAGCCTTTGGGGTGTGTACTGTATAAGGACCAACATAGATTGGGAAATGCCCAAAGCTTATCACATTTTCCACAAGAGCAAAGCAGATCAAAGTATTTCTAATGTAGAAAAGAAGGAAGAGGACAAGAAGAAGCCATGGTCACAAATAACAATCATAAAAGCAATATGGGGCAAAGTTTCAAGGTGAAAAAAAAAAAACCCTGGTTCTATGATGTTTAAAACCTTCTTCCTATGTGGTGAATTCTGTCCTCCCTACATGAATGTGTTCACTCTCTCCTGCACATTTATGCCTTAAACTGCAACATTTTGTCTAGTTTTATCACAGGATTTCTCTTTTCACATTGATAAATCACTCTTTTCTGTTTCAAAATAAAGATGCACATTGTGGTGGTTTGGATAAGAATGATTCCTATAGGATCATATATTATTTTACTATTCTTATGCTATGATGGTCAACCTGTAAATATATTTTAAAAACAAAGAGAGAGAGAAAGGGCAGAGAGAGGGAGGAAGTCTGAAATTATATCTTAGGCTCAAAATCTAGGTTTAAAAGGTAGACACAATTATTTCAATTTTATGTTAATGAGGAAAGAAGTTGAGTACAAACCAGCAGCTACAGAAAAATGGCACAGAACAACAATCAGCACAAGAAATATTACTATGGTCACATTAGAAATAAAGTATGGTTCATCTGGTATGATTTTAGTTCCCTGTATAAGAGAAATAGTAAGATGTTAACATATTAACATATATTATGTTTGATAGATAGATAGATGGATGGACAGATAGATAGATAGATTGATAGATAGATAGATAGTGTTCTAGAAAGTTTGCCCGGCCCATTTGGGCCCGGATGTTTGTAACCTGGTCCGCAGCGGCTTTTGTCCCCGAAAGAAATGAATCAGACAGTTATGTTAACTTAATACTGTTTGGTCCATGTCTTAAGCACATTACCAGCTAGCTCTTTCATCTTAATTCAACCCATTTCCATTATTCTGCCCACCACGTGGCTCAGCCCATGGCTTACCTGTACCTCTTACATATCTGTTCCTCTTGGGGGTCAGATGGAGACTGGCTAACTCCACCCTCCTTCTACCTTCCTGTGCTCTGATTCTCCACCCACTACTACAGTGCTCTACATAGGCCAAACCAGTCCTTTATTTACAGCATACAGAGAGAATTTCCACCACAAGATAGATAGATAGATATTCAGCTCCTGGGTTCCTTAGACTGGAGCCACTTTGGTGGAGTTCTCATCCTACTCCTACATCATAAAGTTCTGTTACACTTATACCCTATAAAAGAGTTCACTACACTTCTAGAATCTGTAGGGCTTGTGCATTTGTGTGTGTGTGTGTGTGTGTGTGTGTGTCTCTGCATGTGTCTATGTCTTGTCTATGTGTGTGGGGAGGAGGTCTAGTATATGCATATGTGCTACAACACTCTGTTGTTTATCCATTTCTTCTCTCTCTCTTGCACTGAGTGGTGAAAGCCTGCCAAGGATGTTCAAAATGATCATTAAGGGGATGAATTAGGTTCATTTTGTATTTTGTATTCAGCACAATTCAAATAGAAGCTGACAGTAAATCAACAAGAAAATTAGGCCCAGGCCATCTCCCTCCATGTAACAGTGCTGACTCACCTCCTCATTACATTACAGGAGATATTCCAGTGAGTGTTCTTGTGCTGACAGATGAGGAGAGACTAAGCTAATGAGCCTTTGGACACTGTTTCTCCTGATACAGCATCATGTCATCACAGAAAGAGCAGGTATCATTTTATGCTTTTATATATAATAAATTTTATATTATGAGACAGTTGAATATGGTCCATTTTCTTATTTTCTTTTTAGATTTCAAATAATTAAAATCAATATATAACATGTAATTGGATTCAAAATTACTTTACAAAAAAACAGACTATAATTGTATCATCCCCTGCAATTATAAGAGAAAAATAACATATTTAGACATTTTTACTATACTAATATTATATCAAAGACAAATTTTCATATAACTATTCATACTTTAGAAATGATGAAAAAATAAAAGTTAGTACTTGAACTACGTGAAAACACTGAGACAATTTTCTAAATATCAAAGAACAAATATTAAGTAACTAGTTAATATATATTATTTCTAGCTAATACTAAGTATTAAGTAACTTTTCTATAGAGGGAATACTGGGGAATTAAAAGTGTATATTCCTGCCTTTTTCCTTCAATGATACTAACAATGCAAATAATTTAAAAATAAAAATCTATTTGCTAACATTGACATTTACAGGATTAAAGCAAGTAAGTTGGTATACAGAAACCTATACTCAGCTTCTTAAATAGTTCATAATGTATTTTGAAAGTTGAGTAATAAAAGGAGAAAAAAACAATTTATAAATAAATTTTTTATAAATTGCACCTAAAACTCTAAATGTTGTCAGCTATGAAGACAATTGTGTATTATATGCGACAAGATAAGTAAGATGGGAACATGAGTATTTGGTAGGGCTGGAGAGATAACTCAGCCTGTGAAGTACCTGAGTCTGTACTCCAATTTTAAGAGCTGGTGGAGGTGGCAAGGGTATGTAATCCCAGAAGATAAGGGTTGGTGCAAAGTGTGAGAATCCCTGAAACTCATTGACTACCTAGTCAAGACAATCAGTGACATCTGTTTTCAGTGGGAGACTGCCTCAAAGATTAAGGCAGAGACAAATTAAGGAAGATGCCTACCATTGATCTCTGGCCTCCACATACAAATAATACATATTAATAGCATAGAGGAGGGGGAAGGTAAAAGAGAGAAGGAGGAGAGTATTTCCTCCTGTAGTCACAAACAGGAGGAAAATGGAACACTAGGCAAATCCTTGGGAATTAGTATTTTACAGGTAGAGATAGAGATAAAAACAATTTTTAGGAAAGAGTAACTTATGAACTCAGCAGTTATGTGGGGAGGAAAGACCTTCCATGTTATTAAAGGCCTTGAGGAACAATATAGATATGCAATAAATAAAGACAGAGGCCTCAGCACTGAGAGCTCTCTTGTATTATCTATTCATTGGTTCAACTGACTACATTATTTACAAAGAAATTCAGATATTCAGGTCACTTTTACATAAGCAACATGATTAAAAAAACAAAAACAAAAACAAAACTGTTCTGGCTTTGACAGATTCTTGCTTAGCTTTCCCAGGAAAGAACAGGAAGCCTTCCATTTCTAAGGTTTAACTCCATGTTATAGCCAATGTGACTCTTACACAATTACACTAAATAGTCTTCTTTCATGATAATGAAACTCAGCAATTGTCCTAAGAAATGATCCCCAAGGTAGTTTCTAAGGAAAGTATTGTTTTATGGTGGGGCTCATTGTCTTTGCTTCCACGTTAAAACTACTGAAGAGGAATAATGTTTAGTTTTTCATCACGTATATCAGACGAGAACAACATAGCTCTTTTTTTCTGGTGGCTTATCTCCTCTCTCCTGGTGGCTTTTCTTTGCCAGGAGAAGTACTAATACTACAATTTTTTATATGAATTCTCAGCATCTCTGTGGAACATAGCTGTGGATGACATTATCTTCTCTTTGCTAAGTCAGAACACAGTAAAACAAATATGTCTTCAAAAGATAAGTGTTTTCAGTTTTACTTCCATATTCAGAAGTGCAAATGCCTGTAACACAGCACATTAAACATTCACACTGGAATAAAAATTAAAAAAATCTAAAAACCAAAAGCTAGAGTATGAGTTAATAAAGTAGCATAAAAGTGTAAGGCAGACTTTTAGACTCTAGGAGAATAAATTATAACATTCTATGTTGACCTATTAATGGGTATGTTTATGTTTATAAAAAATGTAGCAGATAGATGAGAACACCCAGTATCTGTTAAATTTTCAAAACATTTTGGAAATAGTAGGAGACTGCATGTTCTTTTTATTTTTTCATATTCATGTTTTTCCCCTTAGTGTCTTAAAGAATCTGTTGACTCATTACTATTGTGGGCTTTGTGTGTGCCTAATTTATTCTTATGTTTACCTCTTGCAGTATTTTTTGAATTTCATTTACTCTACTTAATAATGTGGTTCCAGGGCCTTCTGGACCACTGGTACAGTCAAGCTGTCCCTGGATAATTTAGGATGAAGAACTCTGTTGTAAAACATTTTTCCCAGCCCATTTGGGTCCGGGAGGTTTGTGCCTGGAGTTTGTAACCTGACCCATGGAGGCGGCCTGGAACCTGGTCTGCGGCAGGGGTTTCGAATCTGGCTCACGCACGGCAGCTTTCAGACCCTAAAGAAATGAATAAGATGCATATATTAACTTATACTGTTTGGCCCATATCTTAAGCACATTACTAGCTACCTCTTTCATCTTAATTCAACCCAGTTCTATTAATTTGCCCACCACCTGGCTCCCAGCCCATGGCTGGCTGGTACCTCTACATGTCTGTTCCTCTTGGGGGTCCAATGGAGAGTAAGTAACTCCACCCTTTCCTACTTGCCTGCCTTCTGATTCTCCACCACTTCTACGGTGCTGTGCATGGGCCAAAACAGCTACTTTATTTACATCATACAGAAAACATTCTTCCACATTTCCTCTTTTCTATCTAATTAAAAAGGAAGGTTTCAATTTCCATATAGCAAAATTACAACAGAACAGCTCTCAAGTAGGAATTACAGTCACAATATCCAGTCTATTTGTATTAACAAAATTAAAGACAATATTCCATTATCTACCTTATCATTGTGAGTCTAAAATTTTATATCTAATATACCTTTTAAACTAAAAAGAGGTATACCTACAACTATTAAACCTTCAACCACATCAAAGACCACAGAAGGATATAATATTTTGCAAATAAACTGAAAGTGCAAGCAACTTCCAACGTCTACAAAAATAACAGAGATGACACTTGTGTGCCTGGACAGTCACCCAAAGTTCCTTTGTAACATTGGGGAATCTATCTTCAGCCTATGTGGCCCAAAGTCTCTGGCAAACCTTTCAGTGATGCAGAAAATCTGACACAGTCCATCAGTCACTTCTCCTTTTGTCCAGAAGGATGCTTGTCAATGTTTTCTGCAAAGCAGGAACCTGAAGGACCATCTTGGCTTGTTCTGCCAATGTTCAGAGGTCACTTTCCTATGGAACCTGAATGTCTAGTTTATATAGCATACTATCAAGCAGTCAATACCAGAACAGTTTCTTGTCCAGTGGCTAACTGTTGCCACAAAGTAAATTTCACATGAAGTTTCTTCAATGCCCATTCTATTCCTGAAATACATTGGTGCTGCCAGGAACAAACCTGTCTCACTGTCTAGAAAAGTCTTAGTTCTTAAAATATTTTAAATGCCATATTTTGCATGTCTTTGAAGTGCTTGAAGACTACCTATCTAACTGAAATATATCTTTGCATACCTACAAAAACCTAACTAACATGACTATAAGTTTGGTTATCATAGATGACTATTAATCTGCATTTCTCAATTACACATTACAATTTTAAATGAGTTATATCAGCATCATACCTTAATCAAGAGAAGAAAAATACATACAGAATAACAAAATTGACCTTAAATTTGTATCAATAAGCCAAAATCCACTTATCTTTTCTAATCATTCCTATATCATAACCTCCTCCCCCAATTTTTTAAAGAAATTGACTATGACCATTAACCATTTACAATAAAAACAAGCATTAATAAGTAATATTTTTGGGAAATTGGATGAGGCTTTCTTTCTTTTACTGCTTCATGCTGTCAAAGGATGCTGATGTCATGGGGTTTTGAAGCTGGATCATCTCAACTGGCTTCTTGGAACCTGATTTTCCATCAGAGAATTTCAGGTGGCCTTGCCAAATGAAACCACAGTTGCCTAGAACCAATCCATAGGTTTTGATCTGTGGAGACAAAAGTAGAAACTCTTTTCCCAAGTAACACATTCTTATAAACAGCTTTTAAAGTCAAGAAATCTTTAAAATATAAGTATTGGTTTAACTTAGCAGCCTTAGCAATCAATTGTCTCTCTGCAATTAGCTCATTAAAAGTTAAAAAATTAAAAGAAAACAAAACAAACATAATCCAGACTCTTTGTTTATTGACCATCTTTACATGGCCTTTTTTTTAAAAAAAAAACAAAATCTTTATTTCTATTTCTCTTTCTTAAAGGGTTTTCTTCACCCGTTTTTTTTCTTTTTCTCTCTCTCTCTCTCTGAAGCCTATGCGTATTTTACATACATTGTACCCCATTTAGAGGTTTTGAGAGTCTAAATCTGTTTTATTGAGAATTCTTAATCATTTTTCAACTCAAAGTGCTTTTAAATGTGGATATCACTTTAATTGCTGACTCCGCCCCTTTTGGCCAGGTTTCAGTATGGCAGATAAGCTTGTGCCACTCTGCCACTATCTGATGGCAACCACAGTGGACTCAGAAAATGCTGCTACCATAAAAACTGTTTTTAACTATTTCCTTTCTGTTCAGTATAAGCAAAAACCTTAAATCAATCACACTTATGTCAAGCCTTTTGAAAAATGTATGAGTTTAAGCTATGTGCAGCGGATGTGCCATTTTTAAATTCCTGCCTGAACACCACGTTGTCTCTGTACCATAAATCAATTCAAATATGCAATTCAGAAAACCGTTTTAAACTTTCTCAGGCTTTATGCGGGTGTTCATGCCCAATGTTGGGAAGCTATCTGTTGTAGTATGGTTTTCCCAGACCATTTTGGGTCTGGGAGGTTTGTGACAGGAGTTCGTAACCTGACCCATGGAGGCAGCCCCGAACCTGGTCCGCGGCAGGATTTTGGAATTTGGCACGCTCATGTGGCGGCTTTCAGACCCCAAAGAAATGAATCAGATGCTTATATTAACTTATACTGTTTGGCCCATATCTTAAGCACATTACTAGCTAGCTCTTTCATCTTAATTCAGCCCATTTCTATTAATTTGACCATCACGTGGCTCCCAGTCCATGGCTGGCCGGTATCTCTACATGTCTGTTCTTCTTGGGTGTCCGATGGAAAGTAATTCTATCCTTTCCTACCTATCTGCCCTCTGATTCTCCACCCACTTCTACGATGCCACTCATGGGCCAAAACAGCTACTTTATTTACATCATACAGAAAACATTCTACCACAGAACTCACTTTTTGTCTGTGCCTGACTCCAGAGAGCATCTAGTTAACATTATTATGTCTGGGAAGATATGTTCAGCTTCTCACAGCTCAAGTATCTATGGAGAGAAAAAGAACAATAGTCAGAGATTACCAAAGTGTAGACTCATGATGTATTGTTTGACACACAACAGATTAATTGGAAATATACCCAATAGATATGATAGTTTACCTAGTCTATCAATGAGATTGGATTAAGAAGAACATAAGATATTAGTAAGGCACATTTCTTGATTTATTTGTAAGGACATGTTCACAGAAAAATCACTTAAGGGGAAGCACAGTCTTATCAGTCTTATCATCTCTTGGGCTCACAGTGTACTAAAAAGTAAAACAGCAGAAGTCCAGACATTCTCTCTTTGCTCTCTGGTAGTCATCTGGTAACCTTCTCTTCTCTGTTTTGCCTGAACCAACATAACAGCATTAAAAATATGAAGTCAAAAGCCATATAAGTAGTTTTCTTATGCCCTCTGATGGAGAACGTACTGCAGCCCTTAAAGATAGTCATACTACAAAGGCATTTCCATTCACCTCACTAAACTGTAGTTCTGCCTTTAGAGAGGGTAAAATTTTCCTTCTGTAAAAGCAGTAAGAGCCAACATTTAGTGAAATTTGAGCAGGTACCTGTGAACTTTAGACCCTGTGTAGTAACTGAAATGCTCCTTCTGAATAGAGAAACCAAAGAAATTTGAATGTATCCAGCATGACAAAACCGATAATACTGTTGAGCTGCAAATGCCTCTTTTTTATTTTTTTAAATTATAATGAATAAAGTCATATGTTTTATCCATGTATATCCTTGTTCAAGCTCCCTTCCCCTGTCCACCTTATCCAGTCACTGTCTCTTCTCTACATCTCTTTATCTCCTCCCCAGCAAAAGCAGGACATCCCAAGGTCTCAATATGGCTCAGTTTGGCAGCCACTCCTGGCAGATCCACTTTCCTTACCCCAATATCAAGAGTAGGTCAGGTGTTTCTCTGGAGGGAGTGGGATCCAAGGTGCCAGTCCAAGGTCTTTCAGATCCCAAGCTGTTCAGTGTTTGTGGTTTACAGCTTAGACATTCTTTGCTTTTTACTTTTTTGTTTAGAGTACACCAATGAGTGAGTCCATCCCCTGCTTATCTTTCTGGGCTTGTAGTAGGCAAATACCTCTTAAAGCCTGAGTTTAGCTTATACTTCATTTCTTTGTCTATTCAGTAAATATTTATTATGTACCTGCTGTGACCCAGACTATTCTTCAAGACATACGAGGAACCCTGTTTAAGGTGTTTGCCTACACATACAAAAATATTATTACAAATAAGCAGAAACCAGAAAGAATGGGCACATTCCCCAGGGTCTTTGGGTGATAAGTAGTTTCAGCCACAATCTGAATCAGGACTAAAGCTTATTGACTCCATGAAGCCAAGATACAAGTAAATTTATATTGGCAACCCAAACTTGGCATTAAAAAAAACCCAGAAAACTAGAAAACACTTCTGTAATTTATATATATATATATAAGAGGCCTTGACTCTAAAGCTACGATAGTATGTAATTTTATCTGAACATTTCTTCATAGTCTTATTTACAGAAAATATTATTATGCTATCACAAAAATGCAATAATTCTCTATTCAAAACAACATAATCCATAAATTTCAGCTAAAAATATTCTTACTGGGATTCCCATTCATCTATGCAATAAAGATCTTTCCACATTGCCTTTTCTTTCACACAGAGGATCTTTCAAGACTTGATTACTAAAAAGAACCACAGGAGAATAATTTCCTTAAAAAGCTTAACAAGATTCAGTTTATAAAGACACTCAATACTAACATTAAGGTGTTTGATTTTTTTTCTTTAAACTTTGAGGATTATTGATGTATGCTCTAAGAATTTACATGGTGTATGTGTGTGTGTTTGTGTTGTTGTTGTTGTTGTTTATTGGGTTCTGGCTACTACAAATAAAACTATGATGAATAAAGTTGAGCAAGTGCCCTTACAGTATGAGTGAACATTCTTTGGATATAAACCTAAGAAGTAAAAGTGGCCTGGAGATTGAAAGAGTGACCAGCTGATGATTTTATTCCAGAAAAGTAAATCCATGACGCTACCTGGAACACCAGGACTCAAAGGCTAGATGACCCAGAAACCTAGCATAAAAACAAACATGACTGGAGAAAAATAGATACAAATATAATGACTCCTACTCATATTTTGCTACACTTATAGATTAGTGCCTACTCCAATTGTCATCAACCAGGGAGTTTGCATGGGACTACCCTGAGAATAGTTGTGTAGCTTGGTCCTCTTGTGAGACTCCTAACAGTAAAAAATGGAGCTGTCTCTGAATTTTTTACTGGCTTTTGGGACTTGTTGTACAAGATTTCTGATCCCACCCAGGACAGAGGTTCAGAACTGCCCTGCCTATAGCCACTTCTGCCCCCCTCCCACAAAAAATGACTCAGATGCTTATATTAATTTCATCCTATTTGGCCTATTTCTCAGGCACATTGCTAACTAACTCATTCATCTTAAGTCAACTCATTTCCATTCATCTATCTGGCCACATGGCAATGCCTGTGGCTCACCTGTGTCCCTTACATGTTTCTTCCTTCACAGCTGGATCAAGTATGTTCAACTCTGTCCTCATTCTACCTAAACCTCACTTTCCCCACCTACCTACAGTGCTGGACACAGGCCAATACAATTTCTTTATTTACATTATGATTTTCACAGCATACATAAGAGCATTCTCACCACAGTGAGTCTATTCCTCATACTGGGTCAACTTATTCAACCTTAATGGCAGTTACTTAGTCTTTCTGAACCTTGATATGCTATATTTTGTTGATAATCATGGATTGCCTGCTCTTTCATGAAAAGAAATAAAAAGGGAAACATAACAACAGGCATAGAGGACATCTAGAGAATTATTAGATCATACTTCATAAATATGAACTCAAAAAAATGGAAAACCTAACCAGAAAGCTTTTCATTTCTTAGGTTTTTCCAATTTTGTTATTACAAGTCTCTCAACTCAAAGAAATCTCATGGCCAGATGGTTTCAGTGGAGAATTCTACCAGAATTTTAAAGAAGAACTAATATCAGTACTCCCTAAATTGTTCCACACAATAGACTCAGAATGAATATTATCAAACTGTTTTATGAGGCTACAGTCACCCTGATAGCCAAACACAAAAATGTAACAAAGAAAGAGAATTACAGACCAATCTCCCTCTTAAACTAAATAAAGGCAATATATACCAAGCCAACAGCCAGCATCAAACTAAATGGAGAGAAACTCAAAGCAATTTCACTAAAATTAGGTACAACACAATCTTGTCATATCTATTTATTATAGTACTCAAAGTTCTAGCTAGAGAAATAAGACAAAATATCAAAGGGATAAATATTGGAAAGGAAGAAGTCAAGCTATTACTGTTTGTAGATGATATGAGAGCATATATAAGTGATCCTCAAATTCTACAGGGAACTCCTACAGCTGATAAACACCTTCAGCTAAATAGCAGGATACAAGATTAACTAAAAAAATAATAGCCCTTCTATCCACAAATTAAAAGAGCTGAAAAAGAAAACAGAGAAACATCACCCTTTAAATCAGATGTAAATAACATCAAATATCTTGAATTAACTCTAGCCAAAGAAGTGACAGACATATATGACACGAACTTTGAGTCGTTGAAGTAAGAAATTGTAGAAGATATCAGAAAAAGAAAAGATCTCCCATGCTTTTGGATAAGTAAAATCAATGTAGTAAAAAAAAAATGGTAATGTTACCAAAAGTAATCTGTAGATTCAATGCAATTCCCATCAAAATTCTACAACAATTTTTCAGACCTTATAAAAAACAATACTCATCAACTTCATATAGAAAAAAAAAAAGATTGCCGAAACAATACCGTTCAATAAAAGAACTTTGGAAGACATCACCATCCTTGACTTCTATCTATACTATAGAGCTATAGTAAAAAATTGACATAAAAATGAACATGTGGATCAATGGAATCCAATTGAAGATCCTAAGCAGAAAGAAAGTACAATTAAAGGGAAAAATTTCTGCCTCCTCCTTCTCTGTGCTGCTATCTCACTTCCACCTTCAACTTTCCTAGTGCTAGGATTAAAGGTGTGAGCCACCACTGCTTAGGGCTTTTAGACTTTGAAATCACTGAAATATATAGGATCTATACTCCAGAATGCTGGGATTAAAGGCATGAGTGACCACTCCCTAACCTTCATATCTTGGCTCTGTCTTCTGATTTTCATAAAACTTTATTAAGTATAGAATATAACACCCCAGTTATGGGACTAAAAAATGTGTACACATAATAATAAAACAATAGAAAGATCAATGTATAAACAAGCAATGCAGGCATACAAATTCGAAAAAAGTGATCTGATGCAGTCAATGCTCATCAGTCTTCTTTTTGCTCAGATTTTCAAAGAATAACAGTCAAAAATTTTCTAGGAAGTATTAAGACAGCTTAAAAAAAAAGCACCGTAATGTCAAACAGTAAATGAAAAATTCAATCCCTACTACATATTTATTAGAACTTCCAACATTGAGAACCCTGGAAACACCAAATGATAGTGAGGAAATAGAGTAAAAGGAATGATTATCTACTGTGGGTGGGAATCTACAATGGTATTGTCACTCTGGAAGGCAGTTCAAGTTTCTCACAGAACTAAATATTTTTTTTACTGCACACACCAGCAATCCAATTGTATTCATTGGAATTTACCCAAAGGAGTTAAAAACATATGTCTACATAAAAACCTTCATGTAGATGTTTATAGCAGCTTTATTCATTCCTACAAAAACTGGGAATCAACCAAGATGTTCTTCAGTGGGTAAGTGGATAAAAAAAGCTTGGTATGTCTAGAGGATGCAATGTTACTCCATTCTTAAAAACAATGAGTTGCTGTATAAAGACAAAGGGAAAATTAAAGGCATATTGCTCACTGAAATCACCCATATTGCCTACTGAAAAAAGCTACCTACTGTATTATTCTAACAGTGAGACACTCTGAAAATAGCAAAACAGTATTGACAGTTAAAACATAAGTGGTTTTTTGAGAAAGTAATGAATAGCTGGGCACAAAATATATTTAGAATAGTTAAATTATTCTTGATTATATAACATTTCTAAATTTATATCAGTGTATATTGGCCAAATTTATAGAATACATAATGCCAAGAGTAAACCTTGATATAAATTATAAACTTGAGTGGGGAAATAATATAAAATTCTAGGCTCAACATATAAAAAATGCTACTATGATACCGAATAATGAAACTGAGCGAGATTAAATATGTGTGGATGAGAAGTATGTATGGCATATCCCTATGTATTTGTATCAGTTTAAAAACAATGTCTGATGTTTGAGTCTGCAAAGCAAGAGTACAAGTTATTACATTATCTTGCTGTAACTAAATTCTCTTGCCATCAGGGACATCACTATGTGCAGTGCAGCAATTATAATGAACTTGAATTTAAGTTACTTAGATTACTGACAATCTGTAATTTAACTTAGTATTTAATAGTATAAAAATGACTCTTTCTTCTATCAGATAATGTTTAGGTCTAAAGGAAGTTAGCATTTCCTTGTGGTTGTTTTTTGCCTTTGTTTCTTAATATCTAATGTGGAAATATTGATTTTTTTTAACTTTCAGTTAGTAAGTAAATTACCAAAACTTAAGATAGTCTCATTCTTGAATTATCCATCTCTATCTATATTATACTAAAATTTATCAAGAAAAGTAAAATGAAAGATGCCACCAGTGATTTCTAGATACCTATCATATATTGGCAATAGGGTTCTGCTGAAATGAACTGAGTAGTTGTTATTCACATCATCCATGGTGGCTAATGTATGTTCTCTTCTCTGAGTAAAAAGAATATGAGGTTTCCCATTTCCTGGGACTGTTCTCTGACCTCTACCTGTGGTTCATAGCCTTAGCATGACTATACTCACCCACATAAATGAGCACATAACTGCAAGGTGAGGGACAATCTCATTCTTATGCTAAATGAGGGTAAGTGTATGCATATAGGCACTGACTATTCTGAGATTACAAGATTATAATCAGCAGATGGTATGTGTTTGTGTGTGTACATTATACAAAGTATTCTTTAAAATATATAAATATAACCAGGTGGTAGTGGCACACAGTTTTAATCAAAGCCCTCAAGAGGTGGAATCAGGTGGCTCTCTGAATTCAAGTGCAGAGTGTTCTACAGAGTAAATTCTAGGACTACCATGGTTGTACAGAGAAATCCTGTGTGTGTGTGTGTGTGTGTGTGTGTGTGTGAGAGAGAGAGAGAGAGAGAGAGAGAGAGAGAGAGAGAGATTTTTAGCCTACCTTATGACCATGAGTTGTGGTTCCAGAATACTGACATTACATTTAATTTCTAACAATTAGTAGCCTAAAATTTAACAATTACATAATCAAAGATAACATTTATTTTTCATGAGTGAGAGTATAAATGTTATTATCTTTCTTTAAAGTCAGCTTTGAAAAATATGTACTATGAAGGTTAATCTTCATTGCCTATTTTGCCAGAAGTGAAATTATGCATAGGACTCAAGTATATGTAAAGTGAAGAAGTTGCTTAAAGAGATTTAGATAAGGAAAGAAGACTCATCTATTATGTGTAACATCTGCCCCCACTAGATTGAGAAAAAAGAGAAATTAAACTGAGAACTAATACTCATCTATCTTTCTGGTATACTCAGAGATAAGCAAATTTCCACAGCCATAGTGTCAGCAACTCCTGACACCATCTTTTCCTGGCCATGGTAGTCACTACTGTCTGAACTGTAAACTGAAGTAAATCATTCATTCTTCAAACTATTCCTTGTAAAATATTGAGGCCCAAGAATAACAAAAGTAGTGAGTACAGAGATATATTACTAAGAAGTGCTATCACTGCTAAAAGAAAGCTGGCATATAGTTATTAGGTCTTCTGAACTGCTTATTGGGAGGAATGCTGAAGAGTTTGAAACTATACAGGCAACTGAATTTCTAGAAAGCTATGACTAGAGTGTTATGGGTCATTTTGGTTGTAAATTCAAAAAATTAGAATACAAATAAAAATGGAGATGAACAAAATGAACCCATAAGATTTCTAAGGAGAATGAGGAGTCTATTGCTCTCAGGAAGTGTGGATATTAATGTTACTCTGTGATCAAAAATTTGTCATATTCTGTTGTAAACCTGAAATTTTGAGTGAGGCTAAACTCAAAAGCAACTAGCTATTTTCAGCTAGAAAATCCAAGACTATAGCATGGAATGACATACATTACTCAGTTTTTAGTCCGACTTATAGTGACAGAAAGCAAAGCTTATAAAAAGAAAATGTCCAATTTGGTAGACAAAGGATAATGAGTTCAAAGTTAAAGACATTCACATACTGCTAGGTTTGCAGGCATGCATAAAGAGAGAATCATGGGTATTGAATCAAGTTTTCAAAGGTTAGTGCATCTAGCCAATAGGAGTCATGTTTGAAGCTGTGAAGGGAGAGCCTAAGCTACAATGGAGGCAGTAGCAAACTGAAGATGCTGGTGCTCTGGAAAGATCTCTTGGGAAACCTGCACAGAGAAAGTAGATCCAATCTAAAAAAGAGACCATGTGTGCTTCAGGAGACAGAATTAGTAGAGCATAACTACCTAAGTCTGTTAGAACTCTGATGATATCATCATGATTTTCAAATGCTAGGTATGGAAATAGAAGATCTGATATTTGCCTTTCTTGGTTATGGACATCTTTCAGAGAAAGTTTTGATAGCTAGTCAACTATCCATCCTTTTTGGATTGAGAATCATTCTGAACTACTGTGTGTTGGAAGAATACAATTACTGTTTACTTTATAGTCACTCATGAATAAAAGATTGCCTTGAATCAAAATCTTACAAATCTGGATGCTGAACATTGACAAGACTGCTGAGATTTTGAGAAATTTTTAAACCACATTGGATACATTTTGTCTTCCAAGATGATCATGAGGCTATGAGAACCATGGCTGAAATTTTATAATGTGAAATGTTTGGGTAAAAGAAGTGGAGTTATGATGTTTTCCCTTCACTGTAAATTTGACTGGCATGCAATTTCTTAGGAGGCATACTCTGCTTGTGTCTGTGAGGAAATGGAGAGTAAAGATCTATCTTGAATATAGGTAGCACCAAATTATTGCCTAAAATCTCAGAAAATAAAATGAGATAAATGAGAAAACACCCTGAGCATGGGCATAAAGCTCTCTGCTTCCTGACCAAGCCACATGGAAATAAGTTCTCACTGTCCCCTGCTGCTGTGCTTCTTTCTCTTTTTCTTCCCCAAATGGATTCTTTCTCTGGACAATGGGCAGACTTTCCTTCTTTATGTTGCTAACTATATCATATATTTGGTCTCAAGAGTCAGGAAAGTATGAAATACCAGTATGTTTAAGTATAAAAAGGCTTTAGAGTTCTCTATTCCATGTGAATGTATATATATACATATATGTATATATGTGTATGTGTGTGTGTGTGTGTGTGTGTGTGTGTATGTGTGTGTGTGTGAACAATTATTACTGGCTCCCAAAATAAGCATCTTTTTCTAATAGCTCTTTCCTTTTGAGTAGGACTATGTTGGTACATTGTAAATATTTGTACCTCCTTCTGCTTAATAAAAAGCTGATTTGCGAGAGGCAGACAGGAAGTATGGGCAGGGCTAAGACTAAGAAAACTCTGGGAACAGGAAGAGCAGAGCAAAGATGCTAAGTAATACAGAGAAAAGAAGTTGAAATGTTGCAGAGAAAAGGTGCCGAGCTGCATGGCTAAACAAGATAAGAATTAAGGGTTGAGTTAAGATGGAGTTTGCAAGTTATATGCCTGGGCCCTTGGTCAATCAACATAAGATTAATAAAAGCATCTATGTGTTTCTGTTAGGCAGTAGGTCAGGGATATGCTGGAAAGGCTGGGCCAGAAACTTAATACAAAAAAATATATGTTCACCTTTGCTGATTTCTCTAACACAGTGTTAGTGTATGTCTTTTCTCCTTCTACTTTGTTATTTGTGTTGTATTTTGTTATACTTTGCTTTGTTTAAGCAGTCTTATACAGCCCAGAATGGCCTTGAACTGTTTATACATTTAAAAATGACCTTGAATTTTAATTCTCTTGTTTCTACTTTCAAAGCGCAGAAATTATAGAGTTTTATCAATGTACCTGGATATGTTTTTCAGTGTCAGATTGAGGTTATGTTTGCACTTGAAAGCATTATCCGAATGGCAAAATCCTTCTGAAGTCTTTTTTGGTCCACAGTTTGGTCATGTAGTATATGGATATCTACTACATAGCTTGTATTTATCAGTGTGATGGTCAATATTGTTTGGAAACATGATAGGAACTTTAACGCTAAGAAGATAAGCCTTTGAGAATGCATTTGAGGTAGGTAGTCCTTAAATAGTGTTAGTTGAAGTAGACAGAGCAATCATAATTGAAATTATGCCATTTCATTCATTTATGTCGTGTCTTAGACCACATAAAAAGAAAAATGTGAGCTGAGCAACAGCATTCACTTTTCTCTGATAGTTGATTAATGGTACAACATATTAAACTTCCTTATTTTTCTTCTGTCATGACTTCTCCACATGATGGATGATGACTCAGAACCATAAGACAATTAATTCTTTCTTTCTTCAACTTATTTTGTCACTATTTTATTGCAACATCAACAAATGTAACTATTACACTATCACCCATCTTCTATTGCTGTCTTACTAGCAGACTCTGTATATGTTTTCCTCTGCTTCTGCCATCACAAGCATCTGTTCAGCTGAATGGTTCTATGAGGAACATTCCTGAGATCAGCTTTGAAGTAGGAGCTAAGTAAGAACTGAACTGGTGTCTGTAGTTTAGTCTGTGAGAAACAAAATTTTACCAACTACTATGTGAACTGCTGAGTCACCAAATGAGATAGCAGGCCTGTAACAGCTCAGCTGCAACTCTGTCACAGGGCCATATTAAACAGTGGACACACTGATAACACAGAAACCATATCATAGCATGTTTGACACTTCTAAGCAGCCAGTCCACTAGTAGAGAGAGTAAAACTTGATTAATAACTTGAAGAGATTTAGAATTATCATGGAAATACATCTATGACATTTTTGTTGCCAGATGTAATTATGTAACATTTCATTATTGACTCATAATTTCTAATTAATTTTTAAAATATCATCTTCTGACACTGGAGAAGGGCTAGAAATGTGGTTCAGTGATTAAGGACAATTGTTGCTCTTGCAGAGGATACCATGATTCAGTGCTCAGATTTCACATGGTGGTTAACAACTACCTATGACTCCAGTTACAGGAGTTCCAAAGCAATCTGGCCTCTTTGGGTACTGCCCACATGTGGTGATACATATATATCACACACACACACACACACACACACACACACACACACACACTACATATATGTGAAATAAATAGATAGATAGATAGATAAAAAGAAACAAGAGATGAAAAGGCTAAAATGTCAGTAAGAGGCAGAAACAGACAGAGAATGTGAGCCTGTCACTGAATAACACCCAGAGTTTTTCACACATTGAATAGAAAATGATATTATTTAACTTATCATTGATCCTCAATTGTTTAAGCATCATCCTTGAGAATTTTACCTATCATGCATTGCAAAAATAGTAATAATCATGGGAACATCATGAACCCATGCTGATAGAGAATAATTTTAGATCAAATAAGACAAGATGAGGATTTCTATGGAAATCAAACATTAGTTTTTGATAGGCAGTTGAATAGGTAAGAATTTGCTACTCTGAAATTGATGAACTGATCAAGAAGGATGCAAAGGGGAAAATCAAAGGGAAATACATGGATCATCTAGAGAACTCTAAAAGTAAATTCCAAGGAGGACTAGAGGTTACCTTTAAACAATCGACATCATTGATGCTGTTTACTTTGATTTTTACTTGTCTCTGAATATGCAGTTTTGCTTGTGTTATTGTGAAACAAAAGTCTCTAGATGAAAATACTTAAAACAAATCTGAAAATAGGATCAATAAAATTAAAAATGGATAAAATTAAAAAGAAAAATGCTACAACTTCAAGAGAGGCGCTGTCATACAAAATTGAACAAATCTCCCAAAAAACTGAATTGGAGATGTGTCATAATGTAATTCACAGGTAATAGATTTTATGATAAATACAAAAACAATTTTATGAAAATTTCTTTCTTGGCAATAATATTTTCTTCTTGGGAAACATTGAGTTTTATTCATAGATCAGTTTTTTTTATTTCAAAGCATGAGTGCCTCTTTCAGAAATAGGGCTTTATTATATCTTAAGGAGCAGGTAGTATCATATATGTTATAAGCAAGTGGATCACATTCCGTATCCTAAAAGATATAAACATTAGAAAATGAGATAAACAGAGTCATTGGTCCTCTTTTTCTCTCCAGAACACACTCTCTCTCTTTTCTTCCTGCTCTAGCACATACAAATACATAGATATACAGGTGCACACACATATGCTCACACAGTGACAGACACAGGCAGAAACACACATAGAGGAAAATAAACACATCTAAGTTGTGTTTACTTTCCATTTTCCTCGGTTATCCTATAATGGGATGTATAGAACCTAGAGGCTTCTAAGTGCCTGGGGGGTCAGCCTTGTCTCAGCTAGTTCAAACTGGTTATTGCTAGTACCTTAGAAACATGTGCTCCTAGCACTTCATTGTAGCACTAATTCGAATCATAATAAAAGAAACTGAGAGCCAAATATTAGGGAAAGGCTGAAATATCAGAGAGAAGAAACACCAATGTCAATTCTCACCTAGCTGTCTTCCAACTTACTCAGCCTTGCTCCTGTTTGCTTCTGCCTTTGCTGGTTGCATACAAGGCCTTAAATACCCTTCTTGCCAGCTGTAGCTCATCCAGGTTAGGATTAAAGGCAGGAGCTACTTTATTTGACAGCCAGCCTTGAACTCAAAACAAACACAGACTGTTCTGTCTCTGAAGTTATGGGATTATGGGCATAGGTCACCACCCCCAGGTTTTCCCTATGCTGGCATTAAAGTGTGCCATTGAGTCCCAGCTGTTTGTCCTTGTACTCAAGGTTCAAGAAATTTCTGAGCTGTCTGCCTAAATTTTGACTGTGTATTAATCTCTCAATATTTCAGGTTTTATTAAATATGTAACATATCACCACATCTCCTTTTGTATCAAAACTAAAGTTATTACTAACATAAAAAGACTATATCAAAGGGTACAGTAATTATATACAATATATACAAACAATAATTACATGAGGAATATCCAGTTTGTTAACAACTGACAAATTCAAAGAAAATATTTCATTATTTAATTTTACTTTGGTGAGTCTAAAGAATTATACCTAATCTACTTTGTATGTAAGTTGTATTACTAACTAAAAACTATATTCTAATGTCTCTTAAGCTTATATACTTTAACTTTTAAGTGATTGTCTTTTCTAAAACTGTCACTTAAAACGATAACTGTTAACTATCCCATCTTCAAATTCCTCAGAGACCCAAGAAGGATATAATATTAAGTAAATAGCAATTTCCAAAAATGTAAGAAATAAAACAGCTGGCTGCCTGGACAGTCACCCAAAATTCTTCTGTATCATTGAAGCATCCATCTTTGGCCTATAGGCCAAGCATGTCTGTCAGCCTTTCTGGGCAATAGTATATTCCCAAAGTCCTTTCTATTTTGTCTTGGCAAGGTTTGACAATTCTTTTTTTTTTTTTTTTTTTTTTTGAGTGTTTCTCCTGTTTGTCCATTTTGAATATCCTTTTGTCAGCAATCAAGACAAGAATACTTTCTTACCCAGTGCCTAACTTTTGTCATAAAGAAGGTCAACTCATATGGAGGAGTTTTCTTGATGTCCATAATCTTCTCTGAAATAGATTGGTTCTACCAGGAGTTCCACTGTCAAAAAAAATAAGAACCTATGTTTTTAAAATATTTAAAATGCCATATTCTATGGATCTTTGAGTGTTTAAAGAAGACCTGTTTACCTAAAACATACAGATCTTGAAAGCATATCTAATATGACTATAAGTTTGTTTGTAATGTCTAACTACTAACTTGCATTTTCTTATATCCTAATTAGTTGGTAATAATAATTTTCATGAGCTAACAATTTGAATTACAGTGTTAGATGAACTATATAAGTATAATATCTTGAACAAACAAAGATGTATATACAGTGACAAAATTAATGTCAACCTTATATCAGTAGACAAAATTTGTACTCAATATACAAAAAATCCAATCTAATGTAGAATATTTAAAACAAGTAATTCCTTTTTAAAAATAGATTCAGTATTCTACTCTATTATTTTATCATATCTGTATCCCTTTTTCTTCCTCCCTTTCTCCTTTCTTTTCTTTCTTCCTTTCTTTCTTTCTTTCTTTCTTTCTTTCTTTCTTTCTTTCTTTCTTTTAAACAAGAGCCCTGAGTCTAATCTCTTTTGTTTAGCATTTTTATAACTATAACCAATAATAATTTTTAATCAGTTAACCTGAACAATGACAATTATCCTTAACCCATTGAAAGACCAAATAAAATCCACCTCAAATCTTGGGAATATGTACACCATGTTCTTAAATTTATTTTCTGCTGTGTGCATGGAGGGGGGTTGTTATGACATCTTAAGGGGATCCTGAAAAGAAAAGTGTTATTAATTGTCAAGTCCTAAAATATGTAGCTGTATCATTTGTTGTCCAGTCTCTGCATAACAGGAAAGTGTATGCCTTGTCTCAAGTTCTGGCTAGAGTAGTATGTGAGGCTGGTTCATCTCAGCAAGCCAACTTGAAATTATCTTAAGCAGTTTTTTAGTCCAAATATGATCTTTGGTTTGTGTTTGTCAGCCTGTTGGCTTTGTCATATTCCATGTGAAATCATCATTGTAGGGCCACATCTTCCTTTTAGATACTATCCAGTTCCCAATTAGGCATTGTCATGGATCACTGCAAAAAACTCATACGAGACTAAAATCCAACACAATATACAGGAAGCTAAATAGATACTTATATCTTCAAAATAGAATTACAAACAATAGGACAATTTATTCCTTTTAGTTATTCTTCTGTCATATATCAGGTGACTCTTCTGATATGTTACAGAGATTTTGCATTTTTCTTTAACAAATATGCTTAGATTTAAAGAAAGGGAGAGCCACACTTCAACTCCAAAGCCAACTTTAATTTATAATTAAACTGGAACTTCAGCTTTTGTTGTAAATAAGATAGAGGTTAAGAAAAAAGGTTTTACAATGTAGAGTATATTGGAACCAATAGATCTGATATTCTTTTGCTTCTGAAATTTCTGGACAGCCTTCCTTCTGTTGTAGATGTCTAGATGTCCAAGGTTTTTAACTTTTTGAAGATGAATATTTTTGGTTTTCTGTAAAGACAAAACCAAAAACCCGCCCCAACACTTTGTTTTTTCTTACAGTTTAAAGAATTTTAATATGAGTGGATGAGCCATCAATTCTTAGTTTCATAAAGTTACTCTGATTTATATCATCTTTATTAATTTTGATGGTATCCATAACTTTTTTTCACCTGTGGAAACAAAAGCAAAACCCTTTCCCCAAAGTAGTACATAGCCTAGCTTCCATTCTGAGGTCAGTACATCTTTGAAATAGAATAATTTAGCTGTGACATTTTTCTATAGTCCAATGCCTTTCAGCATATTAAATATGTAACATATCACCATACTTCCTCATAGCTATGAGGACCCTTTGAGTGGGCACTTTCTCATGGGCTAACTGGTATGTGCCTGGGACCTTGGCAAGAGGTGGAGTCCTGATATAAAATGATCTGGACAAGAGAGAGACAACCATGCCACAACCTCAGCTACAGGTGCCAGCAAAGCAAAATCTTTCCTCCTGGCAGGGAGGGTGCTATTTAAGGCTTCTTCAATAATTGGATTTGTTTATTTCAACTAGTCTCCAGAGCCATTGCTGTTGTCTCTATGCCTTTTTGTTCCCTCCTACAAGGGGAACTAGCAGGGCTCTTGAACATGAATAATCACAACTCCTGATTAGTCATATAAATTTCACATTTAAATTAATAACTATGATCACACATGGATGCTGTAGACATTGTTCAAATTATTTGCTGCTATGTATCTAAATATCTCAGACTTCAGAGTTTAAAAAGATGTCAGGTGTTGTGTCACACAACTTCATGACCTAGAAAGTCAGGCAAGATATAAGTGCATTAATTGAAGATAAGCAAATATATTTAACTGATTTACAGGCTGACTTGGAGACACACTATAGCTTCACATGAATGTCAGCTACTGGATAGAGATGTCTATAAAGTTAGGAGAAATTATGACTGTAAACACAAGTGTTTAGTTAAAGCTCCTAGGTCTCTTGCATGGCTTTGACATCTGAATAGTTCTTAATAGTATGCTTTTGTGGGACTTGTAAGCATCTTGGTAGCATCACAATGCTATTGAAAGGAAGTTATTGTTATTCTAATGCTAATGAGAAAAAATTAGACTGAATTTTACCACAGAGGGAAATAAAGATTTTAGGCCATCTTTAAACAACTGTAGTTCTGAAAATTAATTTGAATTTAAATAAATGTTAATGAGAGGATTTTATGCAAGCTGTGAAGCTCACACTGAATGTGGTTCTACATCATTGCATTAAGATTTTTCGTAGAAGACAGGAAACTATATCTTAGTTTATAAGCTGGTCTCAAGAACAAAGAGTGGTCAATGAAACAATAAAGCTTTTGAAGACATACAGACACTCAGAAAGACTGAGTTCCCTTATTTTGATAATATTTGCTCTGTAAGATCAATTTAGATAACTAAAATAGCTGCAAATTTTTCTGTGAACAATTTTGTCACCTCTACAGCTCAGCATGGCCTCATGTTTTAAGCACATTCATTTGTAAATATATACACAAATCCATCGAACATTATTTTTAAGAATGTTGTAGTGAACCACAATAGTCAAATGTGCATGTTCCTACATCTATGCAGTTAATAGTTGATGAAGTGAATCTTGGGTTTGCTTTGCATTTGATATTATTTATAGTCCTAAGAGGAAGTCAGAGGAATAATATTCCTTTTCCCCAATCTCACACAGGACTGTGCTAAGCATCTGTGTGCTTACTTCAACCTAATAAAGCCCAGAAGTTCCCGTGTTTACGTTAGTGCTCCCTAAAGCATAACTTGAGCAAAGACAACAGTCACAGAATCAGCATTCCCTCAAGTGCTGGTGGGGAAATGGCTGCATTGGGAGCTGTGGGACATTCAAACTGATTTCCAATTTTCTCTGACTGTGCAGTTCACAGGAAAGTAGTTTTTTTTTTTTTTTTTTTTTTTTTTTTTTTTTTTTTTTTTTTTTTTTTTTTTTTTTTTT